>OZ023215.1:51895242-52195005 GCA_963995525.1 Escarpia spicata
CAATCTCAATCTCCATCGTCCATCGTCCATCTCCATCGTCCATCTCCATCTCCATCGTCCAACGTCCATCTCCGTCGTCCATATCCATCTTCATCTCCATCGTCCATCGTCCTTCTCCACCTACATCGTCCATCGTCCATCGTCCATATTCATATCCATCTCCATCTTCCATCTTCATCGACCATCGTCCATATCCATCTCTATCTCTATCTCGATCGTCCATCGTCCATCGTCCATCGTCCATCTTCATCTCCATCGTCCATCGTCCTTCTCCACCTACATCGTCCATCGTCCATCGTCCATCGTCCATATTCATATCCATCTCCATCTTCCATCTTCATCGTCCATCGTCCATATCCATCTCTATCTCTATCTCGATCGTCCATCGTCCATCGTCCATCGTCCATCGTTTATCTCCATCTCCATCTTCAACTCCATCGTCCATCGTCCATCGACCATCGTCCATCGTCCATTGTCCATCGTCCATTGTCCATCGTCCATCTCCATCTTCATCTCCATCGTCCATCTCCATCGTCCATCTCCATCTCCATGTCCGGGTTAGGGTTAGGGTTAGGGTTAGGGTTAGCGTCCATCGTCCATCTCCTTCTCCATCTCCATCTCCATCTCCATCGTCCATCGTCCATCTCCATCGTCCATAGTCCATCGTCCATCGTCCATCGTCCATCTCCATCTCCACCTCCATCTCCATCGTCCATCGTTCATCTCCATCGTCCATCGTCCATCTCCATCTACATATCCATCTCCATCTCCATCGCCCATCGTCCATCTTCCATCTTCATCGTCCATCGTCCATCTTCATCTCCATCTCCATCGTCCATTTCCATCTCCCTCGTCCATCTCCATCGTCCATCGTCCATCTCCATCTCCATCGTCCATCTCAATCTCAATTTCAATCTCCATCGTCCATCGTCCATCGTCCATCGTCCATCTCCATCGTCCATCTTCATCTCCATCTCCATCGTCCATTGTCCATCGTCCATCTCCATCTACATCTCCATCGTCCATCTCCATCTCCATCTCCGGGTTAGGGTAAGGGTTTGGGTTAGGGTTAGGTTTAGGGTTAGGATTAGGGTTTAGGGTTAGGGTTAGGGTTAGGGTTAGGGTTAGGGTTAGGGTTAGGGTTAGGGTTAGGGTTAGGTTTAGGGTTAGGGTTAGCGTCCATCGTCCATCTCCATCTCCATTTCCGTCTCCATCGTCCATCTCCATCTCCATCGTCCATCGTCCACCGTCCACCGTCCATCTCCATCTCCATCGTCCATCGTCCACCGTCCACCGTCCATCTCCATCTCCATCGTCCATCTCCATCGTCCATCGTCCATCGTCCATCTCCATCGTCCATCTTCCATCTTCATCGTCCATCGTCCGTCGTCCATCTCCTTCGTCCGTCGTCCATCTCCTTCGTCCATCGTCCATCGTCCATCGTCCATCGTCCATCGTCCATCTCCATCTCCATCGTCCATCGTCCACCGTCCATCCCCATTTCCATCGTCCATCGTCCATATTCCATCGTCCATCTCCGTCGTCCGTCGTCCATCGTCCATCGTCCATCGTCCATCTCCATCGTCCATCGTCCATCTTCCATCTTTATCGTCCATCATCCATCGTCCATCGTCCATCTCCATCGTCCATCGTCCATCGTCCATCTCCATCGTCCATCGTCCATCGTCCATCGTCCATCATCCATCGCCCTTCTCCATCTATACCTCCATCGCCCATCTCCATCGTCTATCGTCCATTTCCATCTCCCTCGTCCATCTCCATCTCCATCGTCCATCGTACATCTCGATCGTCCATCTCCATCTCCATTTCCATCTCCATCGTCCATCGTCCACCGTCCACCGTCCATCTCCATCGTCCATCTCCATCTCCATCTCCGGGTTAGGGTAAGGGTTTGGGTTAGGGTTAGGTTTAGGGTTAGGATTAGGGTTTAGGGTTAGGGTTAGGGTTAGGGTTAGGGTTAGGGTTAGGGTTAGGGTTAGCGTCCATCGTCCATCTCCATCTCCATTTCCGTCTCCATCGTCCATCTCCATCTCCATCGTCCATCGTCCACCGTCCACCGTCCATCTCCATCTCCATAGTCCATCGTCCATCGTCCATCGTCCATCTCCATCTCCATCCCCATTTCCATCGTCCGTCGTCCATATTCCATCGTCCATCTCCATCGTTCGTCGTCCATCGTCCATCGTCCATCGTCCATCGTCCATCGTCCATCGTCCATCTCCATCTCCATCTCCATTTCCATCTCCATCTGCATCGTCCATCTCCATCTCCATCTCCATTTCCATCGTCCTTCGTCCATCGTCCATCGTCCATCGTCCATCTCCATCGTCCATCTTCATCTCCATCTCCATCGTCCATTGTCCATCGTCCATCTCCATCTACATCTCCATCGTCCATCTCCATCTCCATATGCGGGTTAGGGTAAGGGTTTGGGTTAGGGTTAGGTTTAGGGTTAGGGTTAGGATTAGGGTTTAGGGTTAGGGTTAGGGTTAGGGTTAGGGTTAGGGTTAGGGTTAGGGTTAGGGTTAGCGTCCATCGTCCATCTCCTTCTCCATTTCCATCTCCATCGTCCATCTCCATCTCCATCGTCCATCGTCCACCGTCCACCGTCCATCTCCATCTCCATCGTCCATCTCCATCGTCCATCTCCATCTCCTTCTCCGGGTTAGGGTAAGGGTTTGGGTTAGGGTTAGGTTTAGGGTTAGGATTAGGGTTTAGGGTTAAGGTTAGGGTTAGGGTTAGGGTTATGGTTAGGATTAACGTCCATCGTCCATCTCCATCTCCATATCCATCTCCATCTCCATCGTCCATCGTCCATCTTCCATCTTCATCGTCCATCGTCCATCTCCATCTCTATCACGATCATCCATCGTCCATCGTCCATCGTCCATCGTCCATCGTCCATCTCCATCGTCCATCGTCCATCGTCCATCTCCATCGTCCATTTCCATCGTCCATCGTCCATCTCCATCTCCATCGTCCATCGTCCACCGTCCACCGTCCATCTCCATCTCCATCGTCCATCTCCATCGTCCATCTCCATCTCCTTCTCCGGGTTAGGGTAAGGGTTTGGGTTAGGGTTAGGTTTAGGGTTAGGATTAGGGTTTAGGGTTAAGGTTAGGGTTAGGGTTAGGGTTATGGTTAGGATTAACGTCCATCGTCCATCTCCATCTCCATATCCATCTCCATCTCCATCGTCCATCGTCCATCTTCCATCTTCATCGTCCATCGTCCATCTCCATCTCTATCACGATCATCCATCGTCCATCGTCCATCGTCCATCGTCCATCGTCAATCGTCCATCGTCCATCGTCTATCTCCATCTCCATCTTCAACTCCATCGTCCATCTCCATCGTCCATCGTCCATCTCCATCTCCATCGTCCATCGTCCATCGTCCATCGTCCATCGTCCATCGTCCATCTCCATCGTCCATCGTCCATCTCCATCGTCCATCGTCCATCTGAATCTACATCTCAATCTCAATCTCAATCTCCATCGTCCATCGTCCATCTCCATCGTCCATCTCCATCTCCATCGTCCAACGTCCATCTCCGTCGTCCATATCCATCTTCATCTCCATCGTCCATCGTCCTTCTCCACCTACATCGTCCATCGTCCATCGTCCATATTCATATCCATCTCCATCTTCCATCTTCATCGACCATCGTCCATATCCATCTCTATCTCTATCTCGATCGTCCATCGTCCATCGTCCATCGTCCATCTTCATCTCCATCGTCCATCGTCCTTCTCCACCTACATCGTCCATCGTCCATCGTCCATATTCATATCCATCTCCATCTTCCATCTTCATCGTCCATCGTCCATATCCATCTCTATCTCTATCTCGATCGTCCATCGTCCATCGTCCATCGTCCATCGTTTATCTCCATCTCCATCTTCAACTCCATCGTCCATCGTCCATCGACCATCGTCCATCGTCCATTGTCCATCGTCCATTGTCCATCGTCCATCTCCATCTTCATCTCCATCGTCCATCTCCATCGTCCATCTCCATCTCCATGTCCGGGTTAGGGTTAGGGTTAGGGTTAGGGTTAGCGTCCATCGTCCATCTCCTTCTCCATCTCCATCTCCATCTCCATCGTCCATCGTCCATCTCCATCGTCCATAGTCCATCGTCCATCGTCCATCGTCCATCTCCATCTCCACCTCCATCTCCATCGTCCATCGTTCATCTCCATCGTCCATCGTCCATCTCCATCTACATATCCATCTCCATCTCCATCGCCCATCGTCCATCTTCCATCTTCATCGTCCATCGTCCATCTTCATCTCCATCTCCATCGTCCATTTCCATCTCCCTCGTCCATCTCCATCGTCCATCGTCCATCTCCATCTCCATCTCCATCGTCCATCTCAATCTCAATTTCAATCTCCATCGTCCATCGTCCATCGTCCATCGTCCATCTCCATCGTCCATCTTCATCTCCATCTCCATCGTCCATTGTCCATCGTCCATCTCCATCTACATCTCCATCGTCCATCTCCATCTCCATCTCCGGGTTAGGGTAAGGGTTTGGGTTAGGGTTAGGTTTAGGGTTAGGATTAGGGTTTAGGGTTAGGGTTAGGGTTAGGGTTAGGGTTAGGGTTAGGGTTAGGGTTAGGGTTAGGGTTAGGTTTAGGGTTAGGGTTAGCGTCCATCGTCCATCTCCATCTCCATTTCCGTCTCCATCGTCCATCTCCATCTCCATCGTCCATCGTCCACCGTCCACCGTCCATCTCCATCTCCATCGTCCATCGTCCACCGTCCACCGTCCATCTCCATCTCCATCGTCCATCTCCATCGTCCATCGTCCATCGTCCATCGTCCATCGTCCATCTTCCATCTTCATCGTCCATCGTCCGTCGTCCATCTCCTTCGTCCGTCGTCCATCTCCTTCGTCCATCGTCCATCGTCCATCGTCCATCGTCCATCGTCCATCTCCATCTCCATCGTCCATCGTCCACCGTCCATCCCCATTTCCATCGTCCATCGTCCATATTCCATCGTCCATCTCCGTCGTCCGTCGTCCATCGTCCATCGTCCATCGTCCATCTCCATCGTCCATCGTCCATCTTCCATCTTTATCGTCCATCATCCATCGTCCATCGTCCATCTCCATCGTCCATCGTCCATCGTCCATCTCCATCGTCCATCGTCCATCGTCCATCGTCCATCATCCATCGCCCTTCTCCATCTATACCTCCATCGCCCATCTCCATCGTCTATCGTCCATTTCCATCTCCCTCGTCCATCTCCATCTCCATCGTCCATCGTACATCTCGATCGTCCATCTCCATCTCCATTTCCATCTCCATCGTCCATCGTCCACCGTCCACCGTCCATCTCCATCGTCCATCTCCATCTCCATCTCCGGGTTAGGGTAAGGGTTTGGGTTAGGGTTAGGTTTAGGGTTAGGATTAGGGTTTAGGGTTAGGGTTAGGGTTAGGGTTAGGGTTAGGGTTAGGGTTAGGGTTAGCGTCCATCGTCCATCTCCATCTCCATTTCCGTCTCCATCGTCCATCTCCATCTCCATCGTCCATCGTCCACCGTCCACCGTCCATCTCCATCTCCATAGTCCATCGTCCATCGTCCATCGTCCATCTCCATCTCCATCCCCATTTCCATCGTCCGTCGTCCATATTCCATCGTCCATCTCCATCGTTCGTCGTCCATCGTCCATCGTCCATCGTCCATCGTCCATCGTCCATCGTCCATCGTCCATCTCCATCTCCATCTCCATTTCCATCTCCATCTGCATCGTCCATCTCCATCTCCATCTCCATTTCCATCGTCCTTCGTCCATCGTCCATCGTCCATCTCCATCGTCCATCTTCATCTCCATCTCCATCGTCCATTGTCCATCGTCCATCTCCATCTACATCTCCATCGTCCATCTCCATCTCCATATGCGGGTTAGGGTAAGGGTTTGGGTTAGGGTTAGGTTTAGGGTTAGGGTTAGGGTTAGGATTAGGGTTTAGGGTTAGGGTTAGGGTTAGGGTTAGGGTTAGGGTTAGGGTTAGGGTTAGGGTTAGCGTCCATCGTCCATCTCCTTCTCCATTTCCATCTCCATCGTCCATCTCCATCTCCATCTCCATCGTCCATCTCCATCGTCCATCTCCATCTCCTTCTCCGGGTTAGGGTAAGGGTTTGGGTTAGGGTTAGGTTTAGGGTTGGGATTAGGGTTTAGGGTTAAGGTTAGGGTTAGGGTTAGGGTTATTGTTAGGATTAACGTCCATCGTCCATCTCCATCTCCATATCCATCTCCATCTCCATCGTCCATCGTCCATCTTCCATCTTCATCGTCCATCGTCCATCTCCATCTCTATCACGATCATCCATCGTCCATCGTCCATCGTCCATCGTCCATCTCCATCGTCCATTTCCATCGTCCATCGTCCATCTCCATCTCCATCGTCCATCGTCCACCGTCCACCGTCCATCTCCATCTCCATCGTCCATCTCCATCGTCCATCTCCATCTCCTTCTCCGGGTTAGGGTAAGGGTTTGGGTTAGGGTTAGGTTTAGGGTTAGGATTAGGGTTTAGGGTTAAGGTTAGGGTTAGGGTTAGGGTTATGGTTAGGATTAACGTCCATCGTCCATCTCCATCTCCATATCCATCTCCATCTCCATCGTCCATCGTCCATCTTCCATCTTCATCGTCCATCGTCCATCTCCATCTCTATCACGATCATCCATCGTCCATCGTCCATCGTCCATCGTCCATCGTCCATCGTCCATCGTCCATCGTCCATCGTCCATCGTCCATCGTCCATCGTCTATCTCCATCTCCATCTTCAACTCCATCGTCCATCTCCATCGTCCATCGTCCATCTCCATCGTCCATCGTCCATCGTCCATCGTCCATCTCCATCGTCCATCGTCCATCTCCATCGTCCATCGTCCATCTGAATCTACATCTCAATCTCAATCTCAATCTCCATCGTCCATCGTCCATCTCCATCGTCCATCTCCATCTCCATCGTCCAACGTCCATCTCCGTCGTCCATATCCATCTTCATCTCCATCGTCCATCGTCCTTCTCCACCTACATCGTCCATCGTCCATCGTCCATATTCATATCCATCTCCATCTTCCATCTTCATCGACCATCGTCCATATCCATCTCTATCTCTATCTCGATCGTCCATCGTCCATCGTCCATCGTCCATCTTCATCTCCATCGTCCATCGTCCTTCTCCACCTACATCGTCCATCGTCCATCGTCCATCGTCCATATTCATATCCATCTCCATATTCCATCTTCATCGTCCATCGTCCATATCCATCTCTATCTCTATCTCGATCGTCCATCGTCCATCGTCCATCGTCCATCGTTTATCTCCATCTCCATCTTCAACTCCATCGTCCATCGTCCATCGACCATCGTCCATCGTCCATTGTCCATCGTCCATTGTCCATCGTCCATCTCCATCTTCATCTCCATCGTCCATCTCCATCGTCCATCTCCATCTCCATGTCCGGGTTAGGGTTAGGGTTAGGGTTAGGGTTAGCGTCCATCGTCCATCTCCTTCTCCATCTCCATCTCCATCTCCATCTCCATCGTCCATCGTCCATCTCCATCGTCCATAGTCCATCGTCCATCGTCCATCTCCATCTCCACCTCCATCTCCATCTCCATCTACATCGTCCATCTCCATATCCATCTCCATTTCCATCGTCCTTTGTCCACCTTCCATCTTCATCGTCCATCATCCATCGTCCATCGTCCATCGTCCATCGTCCATCGTCCATCGTCCATCTCCATCTCCATCGTCCATCGTCCATCTCTATCGTCCATCTTCCATCTTCATCGTCCATCGTCCGTCGTCCATCTCCTTCGTCCATCGTCCATCGTCCATCGTCCATCTCCATCTCCATCGTCCATCGTCCACCGTCCATCTCCATCTCCATAGTCCATCGTCCATCGTCCATCTCCATCGTCCATCTCCATCTCCATCCCCATTTCCATCGTCCATCGTCCATATTCCATCGTCCATCTCCGTCGTCCGTCGTCCATCGTCCATCGTCCATCGTCCATCTCCATCGTCCATCGTCCATCTTCCATCTTTATCGTCCATCATCCATCGTCCATCGTCCATCTCCATCGTCCATCGTCCATCTCCATCGTCCATCGTCCATCGTCCATCGTCCATCGTCCATCGTCCATCGCCCTTCTCCATCTATATCTCCATCGCCCATCTCCATCGTCTATCGTCCATTTCCATCTCCCTCGTCCATCTCCATCTCCATCGTCCATCGTACATCTCCATCGTCCATCTCCATCTCCATTTCCATCGTTCATCGTCCATCGTCCACCGTCCACCGTCCATCTCCATCTCCATCGTCCATCTCCATCTCCATCTCCGGGTTAGGGTAAGGGTTTCGGTTAGGGTTAGGTTTAGGGTTAGGATTAGGGTTTAGGGTTAGGGTTAGGGTTAGGGTTAGCGTCCATCGTCCATCTCTATCTCCATTTCCATCTCCATCGTCCAACGTTCATCTCCATCGTCCATCGTCCATCTCCATCTCCATATCCATCTCCATCTCCATCGCCCATCGTCCATCTTCCATCTTCATCGTCCATCGTCCATCTCCATCTCTATCTCGATCATCCATCGTCCATCGTCCATCGTCCATCGTCCATCGTCCATCGTCCATCGTCCATCGTCCATCGTCTATCTCCATCTCCATCTCCATCGTCCATCGTACATCTCCATCGTCCATCTCCATCTCCATTTCCATCTCCATCGTCCATCGTCCACCGTCCACCGTCCATCTCCATCTCCATCGTCCATCTCCATCTCCATCTCCGGGTTAGGGTAAGGGTTTCGGTTAGGGTTAGGTTTAGGGTTAGGATTAGGGTTTAGGGTTAGGGTTAGCGTCCATCGTCCATCTCCATCTCCATTTCCATCTCCATCGTCCATCGTTCATCTCCATCGTCCATCGTACATCTCCATCTCCATATCCATCTCCATCTCCATCGCCCATCGTCCATCGTCCATCTCCATCTCTATCTCGATCATCCATCGTCCATCGTCCATCGTCCATCGTCCATCGTCCATCGTCCATCTTCATCGTCCATCTCCATCTTCAACTCCATCGTCCATCGACCATCGTCCATCTTCCATCTTCATCGTCCATCATCCATCGTACATCTCCATCGTCCATCGTCCATCTCCATCGTCCATCGTCCATCGTCCATCTCCATCGTCCATCGTCCATCGTCCATCTCCATCGTCCATCGTCCATCTTCCATCTTCATCGTCCATCGTCCATCGTCCATCTCCATCTCCATCTCCATCGTCCATCTCCATCTCCATCGTCCATCTCCATCGTCCATCTGAATCTACATCTCAATCTCAATCTCCATCGTCCATCGTCCATCTCCTTCGTCCATCGTCCATCGTCCATCTCCATCTCCATTTACATCTCCATCGTCCATCTGCATCTCCATCGTCCATCGTCCACCGTCCATCTCCATCGTGTATCGTCCACCGTCCATCGTCCATCTCCATCTCCATCCCCATTTCCATCGTCCATCGTCCATATTCCATCGTCCATCTCCATCGTCCGTCGTCCATCGTCCATCGTCCATCTCCATCGTCCATCGTCCATCTTCCATCTTCATCGTCCATCATCCATCGTCCATCGTCCATCTCCATCGTCCATCGTCCATCTCCATCTCCATCGTCCATCGCCATTCTCCATCTATATCTCCATCGCCCATATCCATCGTCTATCGTCCATTTCCATCTCCCTCGTCCATCTCCATCTCCATCTCCAGCGTCCATCGTACATCTCCATCGTCCATCTTCATCTCCATCTCCATCGTCCATTTCCATCTCCCTCGTCCATCTCCATCTCCTTCGTCCATCTCCATCTCCATCTCCATCGTCCATCTCAATCTCCATCGTCCATCGTCCATCGTCCATCGTCCATCGTCCATCTTCATCTCCATCGTCCATCGTCCTTCTCCACCTACATCGTCCATCGTCCATCGTCCATATTCATATCCATCTCCATCTTCCATCTTCATCGACCATCGTCCATATCCATCTCTATCTCTATCTCGATCGTCCATCGTCCATCGTCCATCGTCCATCTTCATCTCCATCGTCCATCGTCCTTCTCCACCTACATCGTCCATCGTCCATCGTCCATCGTCCATATTCATATCCATCTCCATCTTCCATCTTCATCGTCCATCGTCCATATCCATCTCTATCTCGATCGTCCATCGTCCATCGTCCATCGTCCATCGTTTATCTCCATCTCCATCTTCAACTCCATCGTCCATCGTCCATCGACCATCGTCCATCGTCCATTGTCCATCGTCCATTGTCCATCGTCCATCTCCATCTTCATCTCCATCGTCCATCTCCATCGTCCATCTCCATCTCCATGTCCGGGTTAGGGTTAGGGTTAGGGTTAGGGTTAGCGTCCATCGTCCATCTCCTTCTCCATCTCCATCTCCATCTCCATCGTCCATCGTCCATCTCCATCGTCCATAGTCCATCGTCCATCGTCCATCGTCCATCTCCATCTCCACCTCCATCTCCATCGTCCATCGTTCATCTCCATCGTCCATCGTCCATCTCCATCTACATATCCATCTCCATCTCCATCGCCCATCGTCCATCTTCCATCTTCATCGTCCATCGTCCATCTTCATCTCCATCTCCATCGTCCATTTCCATCTCCCTCGTCCATCTCCATCGTCCATCGTCCATCTCCATCTCCATCTCCATCGTCCATCTCAATCTCAATTTCAATCTCCATCGTCCATCGTCCATCGTCCATCGTCCATCGTCCATCTCCATCGTCCATCTTCATCTCCATCTCCATCGTCCATTGTCCATCGTCCATCTCCATCTACATCTCCATCGTCCATCTCCATCTCCATCTCCGGGTTAGGGTAAGGGTTTGGGTTAGGGTTAGGTTTAGGGTTAGGATTAGGGTTTAGGGTTAGGGTTAGGGTTAGGGTTAGGGTTAGGGTTAGGGTTAGGGTTAGGTTTAGGGTTAGGGTTAGCGTCCATCGTCCATCTCCATCTCCATTTCCGTCTCCATCGTCCATCTCCATCTCCATCGTCCATCGTCCACCGTCCACCGTCCATCTCCATCTCCATCGTCCATCGTCCACCGTCCACCGTCCATCTCCATCTCCATCGTCCATCTCCATCGTCCATCGTCCATCGTCCATCTCCATCGTCCATCTTCCATCTTCATCGTCCATCGTCCGTCGTCCATCTCCTTCGTCCGTCGTCCATCTCCTTCGTCCATCGTCCATCGTCCATCGTCCATCGTCCATCGTCCATCTCCATCTCCATCGTCCATCGTCCACCGTCCATCCCCATTTCCATCGTCCATCGTCCATATTCCATCGTCCATCTCCGTCGTCCGTCGTCCATCGTCCATCGTCCATCGTCCATCTCCATCGTCCATCGTCCATCTTCCATCTTTATCGTCCATCATCCATCGTCCATCGTCCATCTCCATCGTCCATCGTCCATCGTCCATCTCCATCGTCCATCGTCCATCGTCCATCGTCCATCATCCATCGCCCTTCTCCATCTATACCTCCATCGCCCATCTCCATCGTCTATCGTCCATTTCCATCTCCCTCGTCCATCTCCATCTCCATCGTCCATCGTACATCTCGATCGTCCATCTCCATCTCCATTTCCATCTCCATCGTCCATCGTCCACCGTCCACCGTCCATCTCCATCGTCCATCTCCATCTCCATCTCCGGGTTAGGGTAAGGGTTTGGGTTAGGGTTAGGTTTAGGGTTAGGATTAGGGTTTAGGGTTAGGGTTAGGGTTAGGGTTAGGGTTAGGGTTAGGGTTAGGGTTAGCGTCCATCGTCCATCTCCATCTCCATTTCCGTCTCCATCGTCCATCTCCATCTCCATCGTCCATCGTCCACCGTCCACCGTCCATCTCCATCTCCATAGTCCATCGTCCATCGTCCATCGTCCATCGTCCATCTCCATCTCCATCCCCATTTCCATCGTCCGTCGTCCATATTCCATCGTCCATCTCCATCGTTCGTCGTCCATCGTCCATCGTCCATCGTCCATCGTCCATCGTCCATCTCCATCTCCATCTCCATTTCCATCTCCATCTGCATCGTCCATCTCCATCTCCATCTCCATTTCCATCGTCCTTCGTCCATCGTCCATCGTCCATCGTCCATCTCCATCGTCCATCTTCATCTCCATCTCCATCGTCCATTGTCCATCGTCCATCGTCCATCTACATCTCCATCGTCCATCTCCATCTCCATATGCGGGTTAGGGTAAGGGTTTGGGTTAGGGTTAGGTTTAGGGTTAGGGTTAGGATTAGGGTTTAGGGTTAGGGTTAGGGTTAGGGTTAGGGTTAGGGTTAGGGTTAGGGTTAGGGTTAGGGTTAGCGTCCATCGTCCATCTCCTTCTCCATTTCCATCTCCATCGTCCATCTCCATCTCCATCGTCCATCGTCCACCGTCCACCGTCCATCTCCATCTCCATCGTCCATCTCCATCGTCCATCTCCATCTCCTTCTCCGGGTTAGGGTAAGGGTTTGGGTTAGGGTTAGGTTTAGGGTTAGGATTAGGGTTTAGGGTTAAGGTTAGGGTTAGGGTTAGGGTTATGGTTAGGATTAACGTCCATCGTCCATCTCCATCTCCATATCCATCTCCATCTCCATCGTCCATCGTCCATCTTCCATCTTCATCGTCCATCGTCCATCTCCATCTCTATCACGATCATCCATCGTCCATCGTCCATCGTCCATCGTCCATCGTCCATCTCCATCGTCCATCGTCCATCGTCCATCTCCATCGTCCATTTCCATCGTCCATCGTCCATCTCCATCTCCATCGTCCATCGTCCACCGTCCACCGTCCATCTCCATCTCCATCGTCCATCTCCATCGTCCATCTCCATCTCCTTCTCCGGGTTAGGGTAAGGGTTTGGGTTAGGGTTAGGTTTAGGGTTAGGATTAGGGTTTAGGGTTAAGGTTAGGGTTAGGGTTAGGGTTATGGTTAGGATTAACGTCCATCGTCCATCTCCATCTCCATATCCATCTCCATCTCCATCGTCCATCGTCCATCTTCCATCTTCATCGTCCATCGTCCATCTCCATCTCTATCACGATCATCCATCGTCCATCGTCCATCGTCCATCGTCCATCGTCCATCGTCCATCGTCCATCGTCCATCGTCCATCGTCTATCTCCATCTCCATCTTCAACTCCATCGTCCATCTCCATCGTCCATCTCCATCTCCATCGTCCATCGTCCATCGTCCATCGTCCATCGTCCATCGTCCATCTCCATCGTCCATCTCCATCGTCCATCGTCCATCTGAATCTACATCTCAATCTCAATCTCAATCTCCATCGTCCATCGTCCATCTCCATCGTCCATCTCCATCTCCATCGTCCAACGTCCATCTCCGTCGTCCATATCCATCTTCATCTCCATCGTCCATCGTCCTTCTCCACCTACATCGTCCATCGTCCATCGTCCATATTCATATCCATCTCCATCTTCCATCTTCATCGACCATCGTCCATATCCATCTCTATCTCTATCTCGATCGTCCATCGTCCATCGTCCATCGTCCATCTTCATCTCCATCGTCCATCGTCCTTCTCCACCTACATCGTCCATCGTCCATCGTCCATATTCATATCCATCTCCATCTTCCATCTTCATCGTCCATCGTCCATATCCATCTCTATCTCTATCTCGATCGTCCATCGTCCATCGTCCATCGTCCATCGTTTATCTCCATCTCCATCTTCAACTCCATCGTCCATCGTCCATCGACCATCGTCCATCGTCCATTGTCCATCGTCCATTGTCCATCGTCCATCTCCATCTTCATCTCCATCGTCCATCTCCATCGTCCATCTCCATCTCCATGTCCGGGTTAGGGTTAGGGTTAGGGTTAGGGTTAGCGTCCATCGTCCATCTCCTTCTCCATCTCCATCTCCATCTCCATCGTCCATCGTCCATCTCCATCGTCCATAGTCCATCGTCCATCGTCCATCGTCCATCTCCATCTCCACCTCCATCTCCATCGTCCATCGTTCATCTCCATCGTCCATCGTCCATCTCCATCTACATATCCATCTCCATCTCCATCGCCCATCGTCCATCTTCCATCTTCATCGTCCATCGTCCATCTTCATCTCCATCTCCATCGTCCATTTCCATCTCCCTCGTCCATCTCCATCGTCCATCGTCCATCTCCATCTCCATCTCCATCGTCCATCTCAATCTCAATTTCAATCTCCATCGTCCATCGTCCATCGTCCATCGTCCATCGTCCATCTCCATCGTCCATCTTCATCTCCATCTCCATCGTCCATTGTCCATCGTCCATCTCCATCTACATCTCCATCGTCCATCTCCATCTCCATCTCCGGGTTAGGGTAAGGGTTTGGGTTAGGGTTAGGTTTAGGGTTAGGATTAGGGTTTAGGGTTAGGGTTAGGGTTAGGGTTAGGGTTAGGGTTAGGGTTAGGGTTAGGGTTAGGTTTAGGTTTAGGGTTAGGGTTAGCGTCCATCGTCCATCTCCATCTCCATTTCCGTCTCCATCGTCCATCTCCATCTCCATCGTCCATCGTCCACCGTCCACCGTCCATCTCCATCTCCATCGTCCATCGTCCACCGTCCACCGTCCATCTCCATCTCCATCGTCCATCTCCATCGTCCATCGTCCATCGTCCATCGTCCATCGTCCATCTTCCATCTTCATCGTCCATCGTCCGTCGTCCATCTCCTTCGTCCGTCGTCCATCTCCTTCGTCCATCGTCCATCGTCCATCGTCCATCGTCCATCGTCCATCTCCATCTCCATCGTCCATCGTCCACCGTCCATCCCCATTTCCATCGTCCATCGTCCATATTCCATCGTCCATCTCCGTCGTCCGTCGTCCATCGTCCATCGTCCATCGTCCATCTCCATCGTCCATCGTCCATCTTCCATCTTTATCGTCCATCATCCATCGTCCATCGTCCATCTCCATCGTCCATCGTCCATCGTCCATCTCCATCGTCCATCGTCCATCGTCCATCGTCCATCATCCATCGCCCTTCTCCATCTATACCTCCATCGCCCATCTCCATCGTCTATCGTCCATTTCCATCTCCCTCGTCCATCTCCATCTCCATCGTCCATCGTACATCTCGATCGTCCATCTCCATCTCCATTTCCATCTCCATCGTCCATCGTCCACCGTCCACCGTCCATCTCCATCGTCCATCTCCATCTCCATCTCCGGGTTAGGGTAAGGGTTTGGGTTAGGGTTAGGTTTAGGGTTAGGATTAGGGTTTAGGGTTAGGGTTAGGGTTAGGGTTAGGGTTAGGGTTAGCGTCCATCGTCCATCTCCATCTCCATTTCCGTCTCCATCGTCCATCTCCATCTCCATCGTCCATCGTCCACCGTCCACCGTCCATCTCCATCTCCATAGTCCATCGTCCATCGTCCATCGTCCATCTCCATCTCCATCCCCATTTCCATCGTCCGTCGTCCATATTCCATCGTCCATCTCCATCGTTCGTCGTCCATCGTCCATCGTCCATCGTCCATCGTCCATCGTCCATCGTCCATCTCCATCTCCATCTCCATTTCCATCTCCATCTGCATCGTCCATCTCCATCTCCATCTCCATTTCCATCGTCCTTCGTCCATCGTCCATCGTCCATCTCCATCGTCCATCTTCATCTCCATCTCCATCGTCCATTGTCCATCGTCCATCTCCATCTACATCTCCATCGTCCATCTCCATCTCCATATGCGGGTTAGGGTAAGGGTTTGGGTTAGGGTTAGGTTTAGGGTTAGGGTTAGGATTAGGGTTTAGGGTTAGGGTTAGGGTTAGGGTTAGGGTTAGGGTTAGGGTTAGGGTTAGGGTTAGCGTCCATCGTCCATCTCCTTCTCCATTTCCATCTCCATCGTCCATCTCCATCTCCATCGTCCATCGTCCACCGTCCACCGTCCATCTCCATCTCCATCGTCCATCTCCATCGTCCATCTCCATCTCCTTCTCCGGGTTAGGGTAAGGGTTTGGGTTAGGGTTAGGTTTAGGGTTGGGATTAGGGTTTAGGGTTAAGGTTAGGGTTAGGGTTAGGGTTATTGTTAGGATTAACGTCCATCGTCCATCTCCATCTCCATATCCATCTCCATCTCCATCGTCCATCGTCCATCTTCCATCTTCATCGTCCATCGTCCATCTCCATCTCTATCACGATCATCCATCGTCCATCGTCCATCGTCCATCTCCATCGTCCATTTCCATCGTCCATCGTCCATCTCCATCTCCATCGTCCATCGTCCACCGTCCACCGTCCATCTCCATCTCCATCGTCCATCTCCATCGTCCATCTCCATCTCCTTCTCCGGGTTAGGGTAAGGGTTTGGGTTAGGGTTAGGTTTAGGGTTAGGATTAGGGTTTAGGGTTAAGGTTAGGGTTAGGGTTAGGGTTATGGTTAGGATTAACGTCCATCGTCCATCTCCATCTCCATATCCATCTCCATCTCCATCGTCCATCGTCCATCGTCCATCTTCCATCTTCATCGTCCATCGTCCATCTCCATCTCTATCACGATCATCCATCGTCCATCGTCCATCGTCCATCGTCCATCGTCCATCGTCCATCGTCCATCGTCCATCGTCCATCGTCCATCGTCCATCGTCCATCGTCTATCTCCATCTCCATCTTCAACTCCATCGTCCATCTCCATCGTCCATCGTCCATCTCCATCGTCCATCGTCCATCGTCCATCGTCCATCTCCATCGTCCATCGTCCATCTCCATCGTCCATCGTCCATCTGAATCTACATCTCAATCTCAATCTCAATCTCCATCGTCCATCGTCCATCTCCATCGTCCATCTCCATCTCCATCGTCCAACGTCCATCTCCGTCGTCCATATCCATCTTCATCTCCATCGTCCATCGTCCTTCTCCACCTACATCGTCCATCGTCCATCGTCCATATTCATATCCATCTCCATCTTCCATCTTCATCGACCATCGTCCATATCCATCTCTATCTCTATCTCGATCGTCCATCGTCCATCGTCCATCGTCCATCTTCATCTCCATCGTCCATCGTCCTTCTCCACCTACATCGTCCATCGTCCATCGTCCATCGTCCATATTCATATCCATCTCCATATTCCATCTTCATCGTCCATCGTCCATATCCATCTCTATCTCTATCTCGATCGTCCATCGTCCATCGTCCATCGTCCATCGTTTATCTCCATCTCCATCTTCAACTCCATCGTCCATCGTCCATCGACCATCGTCCATCGTCCATTGTCCATCGTCCATTGTCCATCGTCCATCTCCATCTTCATCTCCATCGTCCATCTCCATCGTCCATCTCCATCTCCATGTCCGGGTTAGGGTTAGGGTTAGGGTTAGGGTTAGCGTCCATCGTCCATCTCCTTCTCCATCTCCATCTCCATCTCCATCTCCATCGTCCATCGTCCATCTCCATCGTCCATAGTCCATCGTCCATCGTCCATCGTCCATCTCCATCTCCACCTCCATCTCCATCTCCATCTACATCGTCCATCTCCATATCCATCTCCATTTCCATCGTCCTTTGTCCACCTTCCATCTTCATCGTCCATCATCCATCGTCCATCGTCCATCGTCCATCGTCCATCGTCCATCGTCCATCTCCATCTCCATCGTCCATCGTCCATCTCTATCGTCCATCTTCCATCTTCATCGTCCATCGTCCGTCGTCCATCTCCTTCGTCCATCGTCCATCGTCCATCGTCCATCTCCATCTCCATCGTCCATCGTCCACCGTCCATCTCCATCTCCATAGTCCATCGTCCATCGTCCATCTCCATCGTCCATCTCCATCTCCATCCCCATTTCCATCGTCCATCGTCCATATTCCATCGTCCATCTCCGTCGTCCGTCGTCCATCGTCCATCGTCCATCGTCCATCTCCATCGTCCATCGTCCATCTTCCATCTTTATCGTCCATCATCCATCGTCCATCGTCCATCTCCATCGTCCATCGTCCATCTCCATCGTCCATCGTCCATCGTCCATCGTCCATCGTCCATCGTCCATCGTCCATCGCCCTTCTCCATCTATATCTCCATCGCCCATCTCCATCGTCTATCGTCCATTTCCATCTCCCTCGTCCATCTCCATCTCCATCGTCCATCGTACATCTCCATCGTCCATCTCCATCTCCATTTCCATCGTTCATCGTCCATCGTCCACCGTCCACCGTCCATCTCCATCTCCATCGTCCATCTCCATCTCCATCTCCGGGTTAGGGTAAGGGTTTCGGTTAGGGTTAGGTTTAGGGTTAGGATTAGGGTTTAGGGTTAGGGTTAGGGTTAGGGTTAGCGTCCATCGTCCATCTCTATCTCCATTTCCATCTCCATCGTCCAACGTTCATCTCCATCGTCCATCGTCCATCTCCATCTCCATATCCATCTCCATCTCCATCGCCCATCGTCCATCTTCCATCTTCATCGTCCATCGTCCATCTCCATCTCTATCTCGATCATCCATCGTCCATCGTCCATCGTCCATCGTCCATCGTCCATCGTCCATCGTCCATCGTCCATCGTCTATCTCCATCTCCATCTCCATCGTCCATCGTACATCTCCATCGTCCATCTCCATCTCCATTTCCATCTCCATCGTCCATCGTCCACCGTCCACCGTCCATCTCCATCTCCATCGTCCATCTCCATCTCCATCTCCGGGTTAGGGTAAGGGTTTCGGTTAGGGTTAGGTTTAGGGTTAGGATTAGGGTTTAGGGTTAGGGTTAGCGTCCATCGTCCATCTCCATCTCCATTTCCATCTCCATCGTCCATCGTTCATCTCCATCGTCCATCGTACATCTCCATCTCCATATCCATCTCCATCTCCATCGCCCATCGTCCATCGTCCATCTCCATCTCTATCTCGATCATCCATCGCCCATCGTCCATCGTCCATCGTCCATCGTCCATCGTCCATCTTCATCGTCCATCTCCATCTTCAACTCCATCGTCCATCGACCATCGTCCATCTTCCATCTTCATCGTCCATCATCCATCGTACATCTCCATCGTCCATCGTCCATCTCCATCGTCCATCGTCCATCGTCCATCGTCCATCGTCCATCGTCCATCGTCCATCGTCCATCTCCATCGTCCATCGTCCATCTTCCATCTTCATCGTCCATCGTCCATCGTCCATCTCCATCTCCATCTCCATCGTCCATCTCCATCTCCATCGTCCATCTCCATCGTCCATCTGAATCTACATCTCAATCTCAATCTCCATCGTCCATCGTCCATCTCCTTCGTCCATCGTCCATCGTCCATCTCCATCTCCATTTACATCTCCATCGTCCATCTGCATCTCCATCGTCCATCGTCCACCGTCCATCTCCATCGTGTATCGTCCACCGTCCATCGTCCATCTCCATCTCCATCCCCATTTCCATCGTCCATCGTCCATATTCCATCGTCCATCTCCATCGTCCGTCGTCCATCGTCCATCGTCCATCTCCATCGTCCATCGTCCATCTTCCATCTTCATCGTCCATCATCCATCGTCCATCGTCCATCTCCATCGTCCATCGTCCATCTCCATCTCCATCGTCCATCGCCATTCTCCATCTATATCTCCATCGCCCATATCCATCGTCTATCGTCCATTTCCATCTCCCTCGTCCATCTCCATCTCCATCTCCAGCGTCCATCGTACATCTCCATCGTCCATCTTCATCTCCATCTCCATCGTCCATTTCCATCTCCCTCGTCCATCTCCATCTCCTTCGTCCATCTCCATCTCCATCTCCATCGTCCATCTCAATCTCAATCTCCATCGTCCATCGTCCATCGTCCATCGTCCATCGTCCATCTCCATCGTCCATCGTCCATCTCCATCTCCATATCCATCTCCATCTCCATCGCCCATCGTCCATCTTCCATCTTCATCGTCCATCGTCCATCTCCATCTCCATCTCCATCTCCATCTCCATCGTCCATCGTCCATCGTCCATCGTCCATTGTCCATCGTCCATTGTCCATCGTCCATCTCCATCTTCATCTCTATCGTCCATCTCCATCGTCCATCTCCATCTCCATGTCCGGGTTAGGGTTAGGGTTAGGGTTAGGGTTAGGGTTAGCGTCCATCGTCCATCTCCTTCTCCATCTCCATCGTCCATCTCCATCGTCCATCGTCTATCTCCATCGTCCATAGTCCATCGTCCATCGTCCATCGTCCATCTCCATCTCCATCTCCATCTCCATCTACATCGTCCATCTCCATATCCATCTCCATTTCCATCGTCCTTTGTCCACCTTCCATCTTCATCGTCCATCATCCATCGTCCATCGTCCATCGTCCATCGTCCATCGTCCATCGTCCATCGTCCATCTCCATCTCCATCTCCATCGTCCATCGTCCATCGTCCATCGTCCATCGTCCATCGTCCATCGTCCATCGTCCATCGTCCATCTTCCATCTTCATCGTCCATCGTCCATCGTCCATCTCCATCGTCCATCGTCCATCGTCCATCGTCCATCTCCATCTCCATCGTCCATCTCCATCGTCCATCTGAATCTACATCTCAATCTCAATCTCCATCGTTCATCGTCCATCTCCTTCGTCCATCGTCCATCGTCCATCGTCCATCTCCATCTCCATTTACATCTCCATCGTCCATCTGCATCTCCATCGTCCATCGTCCACCGTCCATCTCCATCGTCTATCGTCCACCGTCCATCGTCCATCTCCATCTCCATCTCCATCCCCATTTCCATCGTCCATCGTCCATATTCCATCGTCCATCTCCATCGTCCGTCGTCCATCGTCCATCGTCCATCTCCATCGTCCATCGTCCATCTTCCATCTTCATCGTCCATCATCCATCGTCCATCGTCCATCTCCATCGTCCATCGTCCATCTCCATCTCCATCTCCATCGTCCATCGTACATCGCCATTCTCCATCTATATCTCCATCGCCCATCTCCATCGTCTATCGTCCATTTCCATCTCCCTCGTCCATCTCCATCTCCATCTCCAGCGTCCATCGTACATCTCCATCGTCCATCTTCATCTCCATCTCCATCGTCCATTTCCATCTCCCTCGTCCATCTCCATCGTCCATCGTCCATCTCCATATCCATCTCCATTGTCCATCTCAATCTCAATCTCAATCTCAATCTCCATCGTCCATCGTCCATCGTCCATCGTCCATCGTCCATCTCCATCGTCCATCTTCATCTCCATCTCCATCGTCCATTGTCCATCGTCCATCTCCATCTACATCTCCATCGTCCATCTCCATCTCCATCTCAGGGTTAGGGTAAGGGTTTGGGTTAGGGTTAGGTTTAGGGTTATGATTAGGGTTTAGGGTTAGGGTTAGGGTTAGGGTTAGGGTTAGGGTTAGGGTTAGGGTTAGGGTTAGGGTTAGGGTCCATCGTCCATCTCCATCTCCATTTCCGTATCCATCGTCCATCTCCATCTCCATCGTCCATCGTCCACCGTCCACCGTCCATCTCCATCTCCATAGTCCATCGTCCATCGTCCATCGTCCATCTCCATCTCCATCCCCATTTACATCGTCCATCGTCCATATTCCATCGTCCATCGTCCATCGTTCGTCGTCCATCGTCCATCGTCCATCGTCCATCGTCCATCTCCATCTCCATCTCCATCTCCATTTCCATCTCCATCTGCATCGTCCATCTCCATCTCCATCTCCATTTCCATCGTCCTTCGTCCATCGTCCATCGTCCATCGTCCATCGTCCATCTCCATCGTCCATCTCCATATCCATCTCCATCTCCATCGTCCATCGTCCATCGTCCATCGTCCATCTTCCATCTTCATCGTCCATCGTCCATCTCCATCTCTATCACGATCATCCATCGTCCATCGTCCATCGTCCATCGTCCATCGTCCATCGTCTATCTCCATCTCCATATTCAACTCCATCGTCCATCTCCATCGTCCATCGTCCATCTCCATCTCCATCGTCCATCGTCCATCGTCCATCTCCATCGTCCATCGTCCATCGTCCATCTCCATCGTCCATCGTCCATCATCCATCGTCCATCGTCCATCTCCATCGTCCATCGTCCATCTGAATCTACATCTCAATCTCAATCTCAATCTCCATCGTCCATCGTCCATCGTCCATCGTCCATCTCCATCGTCCATCTCCATCTCCATCGTCCATCGTCCATCTCCGTCGTCCATATCCATCTTCATCTCCATCGTCCATCGTCCTTCTCCACCTACATCGTCCATCGTCCATCGTCCATATTCATATCCATCTCCATCTTCCATCTTCATCGTCCATCGTCCATATCCATCTGTATCTCTATCTCGATCGTCCATCGTCCATCGTCCATCGTCCATCGTCCATCGTCTATCTCCATCTTCATCTTCAACTCCATCGTCCATCGTCCATGGACCATCGTCCATCGTCCATCGTCCATTGTCCATCGTCCATTGTCCATCGTCCATCTCCATCTTCATCTCCATCGTCCATCTCCATCGTCCATCTCCATCTCCATGTCCGGGTTAGGGTTAGGGTTAGGGTTAGGGTTATGGTTAGCGTCCATCGTCCATCTCCTTCTCCATCTCCATCGTCCATCTCCATCGTCCATCGTCCATCTCCATCGTCCATAGTCCATCGTCCATCGTCCATCGTCCATCTCCATCTCCATCTCCATCTCCATCTACATCGTCCATCTCCATATCCATCTCCATTTCCATCGTCCTTTGTCCACCTTCCATCTTCATCGTCCATCATCCATCGTCCATCGTCCATCGTCCATCGTCCATCGTCCATCTCCATCTCCATCGTCCATCGTCCATCTCCATCGTCCATCTTCCATCTTCATCGTCCATCGTCCGTCGTCCATATCCTTCGTCCATCGTCCATCGTCCATCGTCCATCGTCCATCGTCCATCTCCATCTCCATCGTCCATCGTCCACCGTCCATCTCCATCTCCATAGTCCATCGTCCATCGTCCATCGTCCATCGTCCATCGTCCATCTCCATCGTCCATCTCCATCTCCATCTCCATCCCCATTTCCATCGTCCATCGTCCATATTCCATCGTCCATCTCCGTCGTCCGTCGTCCATCGTCCATCGTCCATCTCCATCGTCCATCGTCCATCTTCCATCTTTATCGTCCATCATCCATCGTCCATCGTCCATCTCCATCGTCCATCGTCCATCTCCATCTCAATCGTCCATCGTCCATCGTCCATCGTCCATCGTCCATCGCCCTTCTCCATCTATATCTCCATCGCCCATCTCCATCGTCTATCGTCCATTTCCATCTCCCTCGTCCATCTCCATCTCCATCGTCCATCGTACATCTCGATCGTCCATCTCCATCTCCATTTCCATCTCCATCGTCCATCGTCCACCGTCCACCGTCCATCTCCATCTCAATCGTCCATCTCCATCTCCATCTCCGGGTTAGGGTAAGGGTTTCGGTTAGGGTTAGGTTTAGGGTTAGGATTAGGGTTTAGGGTTAGGGTTAGGGTTAGCGTCCATCGTCCATCTCCATCTCCATTTCCTTCTCCATCGTCCATCGTTCATCTCCATCGTCGATCGTCCATCTCCATCTCCATATCCATCTCCATCTCCATCGCCCATCGTCCATCTTCCATCTTCATCGTCCATCGTCCATCTCCATCTCTATCTCGATCATCCATCGTCCATCGTCCATCGTCCATCGTCCATCGTCCATCGTCTATCTCCATCTCCATCTTCAACTCCATCGTCCATCGACCATCGTCCATCTTCCATCTTCATCGTCCATCATCCATCGTACATCTCCATCGTCCCTCGTCCATCGTCCACCGTCCATCTCCATCTCCATAGTCCATCGTCCATCTCCATCTCTATCACGATCATCCATCGTCCATCGTCCATCGTCCATCGTCCATCGTCCATCGTCTATCTCCATCTCCATATTCAACTCCATCGTCCATCTCCATCGTCCATCGTCCATCTCCATCTCCATCGTCCATCGTCCATCGTCCATCTCCATCGTCCATCGTCCATCGTCCATCTCCATCGTCCATCGTCCATCATCCATCGTCCATCGTCCATCTCCATCGTCCATCGTCCATCTGAATCTACATCTCAATCTCAATCTCAATCTCCATCGTCCATCGTCCATCGTCCATCTCCATCGTCCATCTCCATCTCCATCGTCCATCGTCCATCTCCGTCGTCCATATCCATCTTCATCTCCATCGTCCATCGTCCTTCTCCACCTACATCGTCCATCGTCCATCGTCCATATTCATATCCATCTCCATCTTCCATCTTCATCGTCCATCGTCCATATCCATCTGTATCTCTATCTCGATCGTCCATCGTCCATCGTCCATCGTCCATCGTCCATCGTCTATCTCCATCTCCATCTTCAACTCCATCGTCCATCGTCCATGGACCATCGTCCATCGTCCATCGTCCATTGTCCATCGTCCATTGTCCATCGTCCATCTCCATCTTCATCTCCATCGTCCATCTCCATCGTCCATCTCCATCTCCATATCCGGGTTAGGGTTAGGGTTAGGGTTAGGGTTAGGGTTAGCGTCCATCGTCCATCTCCTTCTCCATCTCCATCGTCCATCTCCATCGTCCATCGTCCATCTCCATCGTCCATAGTCCATCGTCCATCGTCCATCTCCATCTCCATCTCCATCTCCATCTCCATCTACATCGTCCATCTCCATATCCATCTCCATTTCCATCGTCCTTTGTCCACCTTCCATCTTCATCGTCCATCATCCATCGTCCATCGTCCATCGTCCATCGTCCATCGTCCATCTCCATCTCCATCGTCCATCGTCCATCTCCATCGTCCATCTTCCATCTTCATCGTCCATCGTCCGTCGTCCATATCCTTCGTCCATCGTCCATCGTCCATCGTCCATCTCCATCTCCATCGTCCATCGTCCACCGTCCATCTCCATCTCCATAGTCCATCGTCCATCGTCCATCGTCCATCGTCCATCGTCCATCTCCATCGTCCATCTCCATCTCCATCTCCATCCCCATTTCCATCGTCCATCGTCCATATTCCATCGTCCATCTCCGTCGTCCGTCGTCCATCGTCCATCGTCCATCTCCATCGTCCATCGTCCATCTTCCATCTTTATCGTCCATCATCCATCGTCCATCGTCCATCTCCATCGTCCATCGTCCATCTCCATCTCAATCGTCCATCGTCCATCGTCCATCGTCCATCGTCCATCGCCCTTCTCCATCTATATCTCCATCGCCCATCTCCATCGTCTATCGTCCATTTCCATCTCCCTCGTCCATCTCCATCTCCATCGTCCATCGTACATCTCGATCGTCCATCTCCATCTCCATTTCCATCTCCATCGTCCATCGTCCACCGTCCACCGTCCATCTCCATCTCAATCGTCCATCTCCATCTCCATCTCCGGGTTAGGGTAAGGGTTTCGGTTAGGGTTAGGTTTAGGGTTAGGATTAGGGTTTAGGGTTAGGGTTAGGGTTAGCGTCCATCGTCCATCTCCATCTCCATTTCCTTCTCCATCGTCCATCGTTCATCTCCATCGTCCATCGTCCATCTCCATCTCCATATCCATCTCCATCTCCATCGCCCATCGTCCATCTTCCATCTTCATCGTCCATCGTCCATCTCCATCTCTATCTCGATCATCCATCGTCCATCGTCCATCGTCCATCGTCCATCGTCCATCGTCTATCTCCATCTCCATCTTCAACTCCATCGTCCATCGACCATCGTCCATCTTCCATCTTCATCGTCCATCATCCATCGTACATCTCCATCGTCCCTCGTCCATCTCCATCTCCATCTCCATCGTCCATCGTACATCTCCATCGTCCATCTCCATCTCCATTTCCATCTCCATCGTCCATCGTCCACCGTCCACCGTCCATCTCCATCTCCATCGTCCATCTCCATCTCCATCTCCGGGTTAGGGTAAGGGTTTCGGTTAGGGTTAGGTTTAGGGTTAGGATTAGTGTTTACGGTTAGGGTTAGCGTCCATCGTCCATCTCCATCTCCATTTCCATCTCCATCGTCCATCGTTCATCTCCATCGTCCATCGTCCATCTCCATCTACATATCCATCTCCATCTCCATCGCCCATCGTCCATCTTCCATCTTCATCGTCCATCGTCCATCTCCATCTCTATCTCGATCATCCATCGTCCATCGTCCATCGTCCATCGTCCATCGTCCATCGTCTATCTCCATCTCCATCTTCAACTCCATCGTCCATCGACCATCGTCCATCTTCCATCTTCATCGTCCATCATCCATCGTACATCTCCATCGTCCATCGTCCATCTCCATCTCCATCGTCCATCTCCATCTCCATCTCCATCGTCCATCGTCCATCGTCCATCTCCATCGTCCATCGTCCATCTTCCATCTTCATCGTCCATCGTCCATCGTCCATCTCCATCTCCATCGTCCATCTCCATCGTCCATCTGAATCTACATCTCAATCTCAATCTCAATCTCCATCGTCCATCGTCCATCTCCTTCGTCCATCGTCCATCTCCATCGTCCATCGTCCATCGTCCATCGTCCATCTCCATCTCCATTTACATCTCCATCGTCCATCGTCCACCGTCCATCTCCATCGTCTATCGTCCACCGTCCATCGTCCATCTCCATCTCCATCTCCATCCCCATTTCCATCGTCCATCGTCCATATTCCATCGTCCATCTCCATCGTCCGTCGTCCATCGTCCATCGTCCATCTCCATCGTCCATCGTCCATCTTCCATCTTCATCGTCCATCATCCATCGTCCATCGTCCATCTCCATCGTCCATCGTCCATCTCCATCTCCATCTCCATCGTCCATCGTACATCGCCATTCTCCATCTATATCTCCATCGCCCATCTCCATCGTCTATCGTCCATTTCCATCTCCCTCGTCCATCTCCATCTCCATCTCCACCGTCCATCGTACATCTCCATCGTCCATCTTCATCTCCATCTCCATCGTCCATTTCCATCTCCCTCGTCCATCTCCATCGTCCATCGTCCATCTCCATATCCATCTCCATTGTCCATCTCAATCTCAATCTCAATCTCCATCGTCCATCGTCCATCGTCCATCGTCCATCTCCATCGTCCATCTTCATCTCCATCTCCATCGTCCATTGTCCATCGTCCATCTCCATCTACATCTCCATCGTCCATCTCCATCTCCATCTCCGGGTTAGGGTAAGGGTTTGGGTTAGGGTTAGGTTTAGGGTTATGATTAGGGTTTAGGGTTAGGGTTAGGGTTAGGGTTAGGGTTAGGGTTAGGGTTAGGGTTAGGGTTAGCGTCCATCGTCCATCTCCATCTCCATTTCCGTCTCCATCGTCCATCTCCATCTCCATCGTCCATCGTCCACCGTCCACCGTCCATCTCCATCTCCATAGTCCATCGTCCATCGTCCATCGTCCATCTCCATCTCCATCCCCATTTACATCGTCCATCGTCCATATTCCATCGTCCATCTCCATCGTTCGTCGTCCATCGTCCATCGTCCATCGTCCATCGTCCATCTCCATCTCCATCTCCATCTCCATTTCCATCTCCATCTGCATCGTCCATCTCCATCTCCATCTCCATTTCCATCGTCCTTCGTCCATCGTCCATCGTCCATCGTCCATCGTCCATCTCCATCGTCCATCTCCATATCCATCTCCATCTCCATCGTCCATCGTCCATCGTCCATCTTCCATCTTCATCGTCCATCGTCCATCTCCATCTCTATCACGATCATCCATCGTCCATCGTCCATCGTCCATCGTCCATCGTCCATCGTCTATCTCCATCTCCATCTTCAACTCCATCGTCCATCTCCATCGTCCATCGTCCATCTCCATCTCCATCGTCCATCGTCCATCGTCCATCTCCATCGTCCATCTCCATCTCCATCGTCCATCGTCCATCTCCGTCGTCCATATCCATCTTCATCTCCATCGTCCATCGTCCTTCTCCACCTACATCGTCCATCGTCCATCGTCCATATTCATATCCATCTCCATCTTCCATCTTCATCGTCCATCGTCCATATCCATCTGTATCTCTATCTCGATCGTCCATCGTCCATCGTCCATCGTCCATCGTCCATCGTCTATCTCCATCTCCATCTTCAACTCCATCGTCCATCGTCCATCGACCATCGTCCATCGTCCATCGTCCATTGTCCATCGTCCATTGTCCATCGTCCATCTCCATCTTCATCTCCATCGTCCATCTCCATCGTCCATCTCCATCTCCATGTCCGGGTTAGGGTTAGGGTTAGGGTTAGGGTTAGCGTCCATCGTCCATCTCCTTCTCCATCTCCATCGTCCATCTCCATCGTCCATCGTCCATCTCCATCGTCCATAGTCCATCGTCCATCGTCCATCGTCCATCTCCATCTCCATCTCCATCTCCATCTCCATCTACATCGTCCATCTCCATATCCATCTCCATTTCCATCGTCCTTTGTCCACCTTCCATCTTCATCGTCCATCATCCATCGTCCATCGTCCATCGTCCATCGTCCATCGTCCATCTCCATCTCCATCGTCCATCGTCCATCTCCATCGTCCATCTTCCATCTTCATCGTCCATCGTCCGTCGTCCATATCCTTCGTCCATCGTCCATCGTCCATCGTCCATCGTCCATCGTCCATCGTCCATCTCCATCTCCATCGTCCATCGTCCACCGTCCATCTCCATCTCCATAGTCCATCGTCCATCGTCCATCGTCCATCTCCATCGTCCATCTCCATCTCCATCTCCATCCCCATTTCCATCGTCCATCGTCCATATTCCATCGTCCATCTCCGTCGTCCGTCGTCCATCGTCCATCGTCCATCTCCATCGTCCATCGTCCATCTTCCATCTTTATCGTCCATCATCCATCGTCCATCGTCCATCTCCATCGTCCATCGTCCATCTCCATCGTCCATCGTCCATCGTCCATCGTCCATCGTCCATCGTCCATCGTCCATCGTCCATCGCCCTTCTCCATCTATATCTCCATCGCCCATCTCCATCGTCTATCGTCCATTTCCATCTCCCTCGTCCATCTCCATCTCCATCGTCCATCGTACATCTCGATCGTCCATCTCCATCTCCATTTCCATCTCCATCGTCCATCGTCCACCGTCCACCGTCCATCTCCATCTCAATCGTCCATCTCCATCTCCATCTCCGGGTTAGGGTAAGGGTTTCGGTTAGGGTTAGGTTTAGGGTTAGGATTAGGGTTTAGGGTTAGGGTTAGGGTTAGGGTTAGCGTCCATCGTCCATCTCCATCTCCATTTCCATCTCCATCGTCCATCGTTCATCTCCATCGTCCATCGTCCATCTCCATCTCCATATCCATCTCCATCTCCATCGCCCATCGTCCATCTTCCATCTTCATCGTCCATCGTCCATCTCCATCTCTATCTCGATCATCCATCGTCCATCGTCCATCGTCCATCGTCCATCGTCCATCGTCCATCGTCTATCTCCATCTCCATCTTCAACTCCATCGTCCATCGACCATCGTCCATCTTCCATCTTCATCGTCCATCATCCATCGTACATCTCCATCGTCCCTCGTCCATCTCCATCTCCATCTCCATCGTCCATCGTACATCTCCATCGTCCATCTCCATCTCCATTTCCATCTCCATCGTCCATCGTCCACCGTCCACCGTCCATCTCCATCTCCATCGTCCATCTCCATCTCCATCTCCGGGTTAGGGTAAGGGTTTCGGTTAGGGTTAGGTTTAGGGTTTGGATTAGTGTTTAGGGTTAGGGTTAGCGTCCATCGTCCATCTCCATCTCCATTTCCATCTCCATCGTCCATCGTTCATCTCCATCGTCCATCGTCCATCTCCATCTCCATATCCATCTCCATCTCCATCGCCCATCGTCCATCTTCCATCTTCATCGTCCATCGTCCATCTCCATCTCTATCTCGATCATCCATCGTCCATCGTCCATCGTCCATCGTCCATCGTCTATCTCCATCTCCATCTTCAACTCCATCGTCCATCGACCATCTTCCATCTTCATCGTCCATCATCCATCGTACATCTCCATCGTCCATCGTCCATCTCCATCTCCATCGTCCATCGTCCATCGTCCATCGTCCATCTCCATCGTCCATCGTCCATCGTCCATCTCCATCGTCCATCGTCCATCTTCCATCTTCATCGTCCATCGTCCATCGTCCATCTCCATCTCCATCGTCCATCGTCCATCTCCATCTCCATCGTCCATCTCCATCGTCCATCTGAATCTACATCTCAATCTCAATCTCCATCGTCCATCGTCCATCTCCTTCGTCCATCGTCCATCTCCATCGTCCATCGTCCATCGTCCATCGTCCATCTCCATCTCCATTTACATCTCCATCGTCCATCTGCATCTGCATCTCCATCGTCCATCGTCCACCGTCCATCTCCATCGTCTATCGTCCACCGTCCATCGTCCATCTCCATTTCCATCCCCATTTCCATCGTCCATCGTCCATATTCCATCGTCCATCTCCATCGTCCGTCGTCCATCGTCCATCGTCCATCTCCATCGTCCATCGTCCATCTTCCATCTTCATCGTCCATCATCCATCGTCCATCGTCCATCTCCATCGTCCATCGTCCATCTCCATCTCCATCGTCCATCGCCATTCTCCATCTATATCTCCATCGCCCATCTCCATCGTCTATCGTCCATTTCCATCTCCCTCGTCCATCTCCATCTCCATCTCCAGCGTCTATCGTACATCTCCATCGTCCATCTTCATCTCCATCTCCATCGTCCATTTCCATCTCCCTCGTCCATCTCCATCGTCCATCTCCATCTCCATCTCCATCGTCCATCTCAATCTCAATCTCCATCGTCCATCGTCCATCGTCCATCGTCCATCGTCCATCTCCATCGTCCATCGTCCATCTCCATCTCCATATCCATGTCCATCTCCATCGCCCATCGTCCATCTTCCATCTTCATCGTCCATCGTCCATCTCCATCTCTATCTCGATCATCCATCGTCCATCGTCCATCGTCCATCGTCCATCGTCCGTCGTCCATCGTCCATCGTCTATCTCCATCTGCATCTTCAACTCCATCGTCCATCGACCATCGTCCATCTTCCATCTTCATCGTCCATCATCCATCGTACATCTCCGTCGTCCCTCGTCCATCTCCATCTCTATCTCGATCATCCATCGTCCATCGTCCATCGTCCATCGTCCATCGTCCATCGTCCATCGTCCATCGTCCATCGTCCATCGTCTATCTCCATCTCCATCTTCAACTCCATCGTCCATCGACCATCGTCCATCTTCCATCTTCATCGTCCATCATCCATCGTACATCTCCATCGTCCCTCGTCCATCTCCATCTCCATCTCCATCGTCCATCGTACATCTCCATCGTCCATCTCCATCGTCCATCTCCATCTCCATTTCCATCTCCATCGTCCATCGTCCACCGTCCACCGTCCATCTCCATCTCCATCGTCCATCTCCATCTCCATCTCCGGGTTAGGGTAAGGGTTTCGGTTAGGGTTAGGTTTAGGGTTAGGATTAGGGTTTAGGGTTAGGGTTAGCGTCCATCGTCCATCTCCATCTCCATTTCCATCTCCATCGTCCATCGTTCATCTCCATCGTCCATCGTCCATCTCCATCTCCATATTCATCTCCATCTCCATCGCCCATCGTCCATCTTCCATCTTCATCGTCCATCGTCCATCTCCATCTCTATCTCGATCGTCCATCGTCCATCGTCCATCGTCCATCGTCCATCGTCCATCGTCCATCGTCCATCGTCCATCGTCTATCTCCATCTCCATCTTCAACTCCATCGTCCATCGACCATCGTCCATCGTCCATCATCCATCGTACATCTCCATCGTCCATCGTCCATCTCCATCGTCCATCGTCCATCGTCCATCTCCATCTCCATCGTCCATCGTCCATCGTCCATCTCCATCGTCCATCGTCCATCTTCAATCTTCATCGTCCATCGTCCATCGTCCATCTCCATCTCCATCGTCCATCGTCCATCTCCATCTCCATCGTCCATCTCCATCGTCCATCTGAATCTACATCTCAATCTCAATCTCCATCGTCCATCGTCCATCTCCTTCGTCCATCGTCCATCGTCCATCGTCCATCGTCCATCGTCCATCTCCATCTCCATTTACATCTCCATCGTCCATCTGCATCTCCATCGTCCATCGTCCACCGTCCATCTCCATCGTCTATCGTCCACCGTCCATCGTCTATCTCCATCGTCCATCTCCATCGTCCATCGTCCATCTCCATCTCCATCTCCATCGTCCATCGTCCATCTCCATCGTCCATCGTCCATCTCCATCGTCCATCGTCCATCATCCATCGTCCATCGTCCATCTCCATCGTCCATCGTCCATCTGAATCTACATCTCAATCTCAATCTCAATCTCCATCGTCCATCGTCCATCTCCATCGTCCATCTCCATCTCCATCGTCCATCGTCCATCTCCGTCGTCCATATCCATCTTCATCTCCATCGTCCATCGTCCTTCTCCACCTACATCGTCCATCGTCCATCGTCCATATTAATATCCATCTCCATCTTCCATCTTCATCGACCATCGTCCATATCCATCTCTATCTCTATCTCGGTCGTCCATCGTCCATCGTCCATCGTCCATCGTCCATCGTCCATCGCCCTTCTCCATCTATATCTCCATCGCCCATCTCCATCGTCTATCGTCCATTTCCATCTCCCTCGTCCATCTCCATCTCCATCGTCCATCGTACATCTCCATCGTCCATCTCCATCTCCATTTCCATCTCCATCGTCCATCGTCCACCGTCCACCGTCCATCTCCATCTCCATCGTCCATCTCCATCTCCATCTCCGGGTTAGGGTAAGGGTTTCGGTTAGGGTTAGGTTTAGGGTTAGGATTAGGGTTTAGGGTTAGGGTTAGGGTTAGGGTTAGCGTCCATCGTCCATCTCCATCTCCATTTCCATCTCCATCGTCCATCGTTCATCTTCATCGTCCATCGTCCATCTCCATCTCCATATCCATCTCCATCTCCATCGCCCATCGTCCATCTTCCATTTTCATCGTCCATCGTCCATCTCCATCTATATCTCGATCATCCATCGTCCATCGTCCATCGTCCATCGTCCATCGTCCATCGTCCATCGTCCATCGTCCATCGTCTATCTCCATCTCCATCTTCAACTCCATCGTCCATCGACCATCGTCCATCTTCCATCTTCATCGTCCATCATCCATCGTACATCTCCATCGTCCCTCGTCCATCTCCATCTCCATCTCCATCGTCCATCGTACATCTCCATCGTCCATCTCCATCTCCATTTCCATCTCCATCGTCCATCGTCCACCGTCCACCGTCCATCTCCATCTCCATCGTCCATCTCCATCTCCATCTCCGGGTTAGGGTAAGGGTTTCGGTTAGGGTTAGGTTTAGGGTTAGGATTAGGGTTTAGGGTTAGGGTTAGCGTCCATCGTCCATCTCCATCTCCATTTCCATCTCCATCGTCCATCGTTCATCTCCATCGTCCATCGTCCATCTCCATCTCCATATCCATCTCCATCTCCATAGCCCATCGTCCATCTTCCATCTTCATCGTCCATCGTCCATCTCCATCTCTATCTCGATCATCCATCGTCCATCGTCCATCGTCCATCGTCCATCGTCCATCGTCCATCGTCTATCTCCATCTCCATCTTCAACTCCATCGTCCATCGACCATCGTCCATCTTCCATCTTCATCGTCCATCATCCATCGTACATCTCCATCGTCCATCGTCCATCTCCATCGTCCATCGTCCATCGTCCATCGTCCATCTCCATCTCCATCGTCCATCGTCCATCGTCCATCGTCCATCGTCCATCTCCATCGTCCATCGTCCATCGTCAATCTTCATCGTCCATCGTCCATCTCCATCTCCATCGTCCATCGTCCATCTCCATCTCCATCGTCCATCTCCATCGTCCATCTGAATCTACATCTCAATCTCAATCTCCATCGTCCATCGTCCATCTCCTTCGTCCACCGTCCATCTCCATCGTCTATCGTCCACCGTCCATCGTCCATCTCCATCTCCATCCCCATTTCCATCGTCCATCGTCCATATTCCATCGTCCATCTCCATCGTCCGTCGTCCATCGTCCATCGTCCATTGTCCATCTTCCATCTTCATCGTCAATCATTCATCGTCCATCGTCCATCTCCATCGTCCATCGTCCATCTCCATCTCCATCGTCCATCGCCATTCTCCATCTATATCTCCATCGCCCATCTCCATCGTCTATAGTCCATTTCCATCTCCCTCGTCCATCTCCATCTCCATCTCCAGCGTCTATCGTACATCTCCATCGTCCATCTTCATCTCCATCTCCATCGTCCATTTCCATCTCCCTCGTCCATCTCCATCTCCATCGTCCATCTCCATCTCCATCTCCATCGTCCATCTCAATCTCAATCTCCATCGTCCATCGTCCATCGTCCATCGTCCATCTCCATCGTCCATCGTCCATCTCCATCTCCATATCCATCTCCATCTCCATCGCCCATCGTCCATCTTCCATCTTCATCGTCCATCGTCCATCTCCATCTCCATCTCCATTTCCATCTCCATCTGCATCGTCCATCTCCATCTCCATCTCCATTTCCATCGTCCTTCGTCCATCATCCATCGTCCATCGTCCATCTCCATCGTCCATCTTCATCTTCATCTCCATCGTCCATTGTCCATCGTCCATCTCCATCTACATCTCCATCGTCCATCTCCATCTCCATCTCCGGGTTAGGGTAAGGGTTTGGGTTAGGGTTAGGTTTAGGGTTAGGATTAGGGTTTAGGGTTAGGGTTAGGGTTAGGGTTAGGGTTAGGGTTAGGGTTAGGGTTAGCGTCCATCGTCCATCTCCATCTCCATTTCCGTCTCCATCGTCCATCTCCATCTCCATCGTCCATCGTCCACCGTCCACCGTCCATCTCCATCTCCATAGTCCATCGTCCATCGTCCATCGTCCATCTCCATCTCCATCCCCATTTACATCGTCCATCATCCATATTCCATCGTCCATCTCCATCGTTCGTCGTCCATCGTCCATCGTCCATCTTCCATCTTTATCGTCCATCATCCATCGTCCATCGTCCATCTCCATCGTCCATCGTCCATCTCCATCTCCATCGTCCATCGTCCATCGTCCATCGTCCATCGTCCATCGTCCATCGCCCTTCTCCATCTATATCTCCATCGCCCATCTCCATCGTCTATCGTCCATTTCCATCTCCCTCGTCCATCTCCATCTCCATCGTCCATCGTACATCTCGATCGTCCATCTCCATCTCCATTTCCATCTCCATCGTCCATCGTCCACCGTCCACCGTCCATCTCCATCTCAATCGACCATCTCCATCTCCATCTCCGGGTTAGGGTAAGGGTTTCGGTTAGGGTTAGGTTTAGGGTTAGGATTAGGGTTTAGGGTTAGGGTTAGGGTTAGGGTTAGCGTCCATCGTCCATCTCCATTTCCATCTCCATCGTCCATCGTTCATCTCCATCGTCCATCGTCCATCTCCATCTCCATATCCATATCCATCTCCATCTCCATCGCCCATCGTCCATCTTCCATCTTCATCGTCCATCGTCCATCTCCATCTCTATCTCGATCATCCATCGTCCATCGTCCATCGTCCATCGTCCATCGTCCATCGTCTATCTCCATCTCCATCTTCAGCTCCATCGTCCATCGACCATCGTCCATCTTCCATCTTCATCGTCCATCATCCATCGTACATCTCCATCGTCCCTCGTCCATCTCCATCTCCATCTCCATCGTCCATCGTACATCTCCATCGTCCATCTCCATCTCCATTTCCATCTCCATCGTCCATCGTCCACCGTCCACCGTCCATCTCCATCTCCATCGTCCATCTCCATCTCCGGGTTAGGGTAAGGGTTTCGGTTAGGGTTAGGTTTAGGGTTAGGATTAGTGTTTAGGGTTAGGGTTAGCGTCCATCGTCCATCTCCATCTCCATTTCCATCTCCATCGTCCATCGTTCATCTCCATCGTCCATCGTCCATCTCCATCTCCATATCCATCTCCATCTCCATCGCCCATCGTCCATCTTCCATCTTCATCGTCCATCGTCCATCTCCATCTCTATCTCGATCATCCATCGTCCATCGTCCATCGTCCATCGTCCATCGTCCATCGTCCATCGTCCATCGTCCATCGTCCATCGTCTATCTCCATCTCCATCTTCAACTCCATCGTCCATCGACCATCTTCCATCTTCATCGTCCATCATCCATCGTACATCTCCATCGTCCATCGTCCATCTCCATCTCCATCGTCCATCGTCCATCGTCCATCTCCATCTCCATCGTCCATCGTCCATCGTCCATCTCCATCGTCCATCGTCCATCTTCCATCTTCATCGTCCATCGTCCATCGTCCATCTCCATCTCCATCGTCCATCGTCCATCTCCATCTCCATCGTCCATCTCCATCTTCCATCTGAATCTACATCTCAATCTCAATCTCCATCGTCCATCGTCCATCTCCTTCGTCCATCGTCCATCTCCATCGTCCATCGTCCATCGTCCATCTCCATCTCCATTTACATCTCCATCGTCCATCTGCATCTCCATCGTCCATCGTCCACCGTCCATCTCCATCGTCTATCGTCCACCGTCCATCGTCCATCTCCATTTCCATCCCCATTTCCATCGTCCATCGTCCATATTCCATCGTCCATCTCCATCGTCCGTCGTCCATCGTCCATCGTCCATCTCCATCGTCCATCGTCCATCTTCCATCTTCATCGTCCATCATCCATCGTCCATCGTCCATCTCCATCGTCCATCGTCCATCTCCATCTCCATTGTCCATCGCCATTCTCCATCTATATCTCCATCGCCCATCTCCATCGTCTATCGTCCATTTCCATCTCCCTCGTCCATCTCCATCTCCATCTCCAGCGTCTATCGTACATCTCCATCGTCCATCTTCATCTCCATCTCCATCGTCCATTTCCATCTCCCTCGTCCATCTCCATCGTCCATCTCCATCTCCATCTCCATCGTCCATCTCAATCTCAATCTCCATCGTCCATCGTCCATCGTCCATCGTCCATCTCCATCGTCCATCGTCCATCGTCCATCTCCATCTCCATATCCATGTCCATCTCCATCGCCCATCGTCCATCTTCCATCTTCATCGTCCATCGTCCATCTCCATCTCTATCTCGATCATCCATCGTCCATCGTCCATCGTCCATCGTCCATCGTCCATCGTCCGTCGTCCATCGTCCATCGTCTATCTCCATCTGCATCTTCAACTCCATCGTTCATCGTCCATCGTCCATCGTCCATCTCCATCTCCATCGTCCATCGTCCATCTCCATCGTCCATCTCCATCGTCCATCTGAATCTACATCTCAATCTCAATCTCCATCGTCCATCGTCAATCTCCTTCGTCCATCGTCCATCTCCATCGTCCATCGTCCATCGTCCATCGTCCATCTCCATCTCCATTTACATCTCCATCGTCCATCTGCATCTCCATCGTCCATCGTCCACCGTCCATCTCCATCGTCTATCGTCCACCGTCCATCGTCCATCTCCATCTCCATCCCCATTTCCATCGTCCATCGTCCATATTCCATCGTCCATCTCCATCGTCCGTCGTCCATCGTCCATCGTCCATCTTCCATCTTCATCGTCCATCATTCATCGTCCATCGTCCATCTCCATCGTCCATCGTCCATCTCCATCTCCATCGTCCATCGCCATTCTCCATCTATATCTTGGGTTTGGGTTAGGGTTACGTTTAGGGTTAGGATTAGGGTTTAGGGTTAAGGTTAGGGTTAGGGTTAGGGTTATGGTTAGGATTAACGTCCATCTCCATCTCCATCTCCATCGTCCATCGTCCATCTTCCATCTTCATCGTCCATCGTCCATCTCCATCTCTATCACGATCATCCATCGTCCATCGTCCATCGTCCATCGTCCATCGTCCATCGTCCATCGTCCATCGTCCATCGTCCATCGTCTATCTCCATCTCCATCTTCAACTCCATCGTCCATCTCCGTCGTCCATCGTCCATCTCCATCTCCATCGTCCATCGTCCATCTCCATCGTCCATCGTCCATCGTCCATCTCCATCTCTATCTCGATCATCCATCGTCCATCGTCCATCGTCCATCGTCCATCGTCCATCGTCCATCGTCCATCGTCTATCTCCATCTCCATCTTCAACTCCATCGTCCATCGACCATCGTCCATCTTCCATCTTCATCGTCCATCATCCATCGTACATCTCCATCGTCCCTCGTCCATCTCCATCTCCATCTCCATCGTCCATCGTACATCTCCATCGTCCATCTCCATCTCCATCTCCATCGTCCATCGTCCACCGTCCACCGTCCATCTCCATCTCCATCGTCCATCTCCATCTCCATCTCCGGGTTAGGGTAAGGGTTTCGGTTAGGGTTAGGTTTAGGGTTAGGATTAGGGTTTAGGGTTAGGGTTAGCGTCCATCGTCCATCTCTATCTCCATTTCCATCTCCATCGTCCATCGTTCATCTCCATCGTCCATCGTCCATCTCCATCTCCATATTCATCTCCATCTCCATCGCCCATCGTCCATCTTCCATCTTCATCGTCCATCGTCCATCTCCATCTCTATCTCGATCATCCATCGTCCATCGTCCATCGTCCATCGTCCATCGTCCATCGACCATCGTCCATCGTCCATCGTCCATCGTCCATCGTCCATCGTCTATCTCCATCTCCATCTTCAACTCCATCGTCCATCGACCATCGTCCATCTTCCATCTTCATCGTCCATCATCCATCGTACATCTCCATCGTCCATCGTCCATCTCCATCGTCCATCGTCCATCGTCCATCGTCCATCTCCATCTCCATCGTCCATCGTCCATCGTCCATCGTCCATCTCCATCGTCCATCGTCCATCTTCAATCTTCATCGTCCATCGTCCATCGTCCATCTCCATCGTCCATCGTCCATCGTCCATCTCCATCTCCATCGTCCATCTCCATCGTCCATCTGAATCTACATCTCAATCTCAATCTCCATCGTCCATCGTCCATCTCCTTCGTCCATCGTCCATCGTCCATCGTCCATCGTCCATCGTCCATCTCCATCTCCATTTACATCTCCATCGTCCATCTGCATCTCCATCGTCCATCGTCCACCGTCCATCTCCATCGTCTATCGTCCACCGTCCATCGTCTATCTCCATCGTCCATCTCCATCGTCCATCGTCCATCTCCATCTCCATCTCCATCGTCCATCGTCCATCGTCCATCGTCCATCTCCATCGTCCATCGTCCATCATCCATCGTCCATCGTCCATCTCCTTCGTCCATCGTCCATCTGAATCTACATCTCAATCTCAATCTCAATCTCCATCGTCCATCGTCCATCGTCCATCTCCATCGTCCATCTCCATCTCCATCGTCCATCGTCCATCTCCGTCGTCCATATCCATCTTCATCTCCATCGTCCATCGTCCTTCTCCACCTACATCGTCCATCGTCCATCGTCCATATTAATATCCATCTCCATCTTCCATCTTCATCGACCATCGTCCATATCCATCTCTATCTCTATCTCGGTCGTCCATCGTCCATCGTCCATCGTCCATCGTCCATCGTCCATCGTCCATCGTCCATCGCCCTTCTCCATCTATATCTCCATCGCCCATCTCCATCGTCTATCGTCCATTTCCATCTCCCTCGTCCATCTCCATCTCCATCGTCCATCGTACATCTCCATCGTCCATCTCCATCTCCATTTCCATCTCCATCGTCCATCGTCCACCGTCCACCGTCCATCTCCATCTCCATCGTCCATCTCCATCTCCATCTCCGGGTTAGGGTAAGGGTTTCGGTTAGGGTTAGGCTTAGGGTTAGGATTAGGGTTTAGGGTTAGGGTTAGGGTTAGGGTTAGCGTCCATCGTCCATCTCCATCTCCATTTCCATCTCCATCGTCCATCGTTCATCTCCATCGTCCATCGTCCATCTCCATCTCCATATCCATCTCCATCTCCATCGCCCATCGTCCATCTTCCATTTTCATCGTCCATCGTCCATCTCCATCTATATCTCGATCATCCATCGTCCATCGTCCATCGTCCATCGTCCATCGTCCATCGTCTATCTCCATCTCCATCTTCAACTCCATCGTCCATCGACCATCGTCCATCTTCCATCTTCATCGTCCATCATCCATCGTACATCTCCATCGTCCCTCGTCCATCTCCATCTCCATCTCCATCGTCCATCGTACATCTCCATCGTCCATCTCCATCTCCATTTCCATCTCCATCGTCCATCGTCCACCGTCCACCGTCCATCTCCATCTCCATCGTCCATCTCCATCTCCATCTCCGGGTTAGGGTAAGGGTTTCAGTTAGGGTTAGGTTTAAGGTTAGGATTAGGGTTTAGGGTTAGGGTTAGCGTCCATCGTCCATCTCCATCTCCATTTCCATCTCCATCGTCCATCGTTCATCTCCATCGTCCATCGTCCATCTCCATCTCCATATCCATCTCCATCTCCATCGCCCATCGTCCATCTTCCATCTTCATCGTCCATCGTCCATCTCCATCTCTATCTCGATCATCCATCGTCCATCGTCCATCGTCCATCGTCCATCGTCCATCGTCCATCGTCCATCGTCTATCTCCATCTCCATCTTCAACTCCATCGTTCATCGACCATCGTCCATCTCCCATCTTCATCGTCCATCATCCATCGTACATCTCCATCGTCCATCGTCCATCTCCATCGTCCATCGTCCATCGTCCATCGTCCATCTCCATCTCCATCGTCCATCGTCCATCGTCCATCGTCCATCTCCATCGTCCATCGTCCATCGTCAATCTTCATCGTCCATCGTCCATCGTCCATCTCCATCTCCATCGTCCATCGTCCATCTCCATCTCCATCGTCCATCTCCATCGTCCATCTGAATCTACATCTCAATCTCAATCTCCATCGTCCATCGTCCATCGTCCATCTCCTTCGTCCATCGTCCATCGTCCATCGTCCATCGTCCATCGCCCATCGTCCATCGTCCATCTCCATCGTCCATTTACATCTCCATCGTCCATCTGCATCTCCATCGTCCATCGTCCACCGTCCATCTCCATCGTCTATCGTCCACCGTCCATCGTCCATCTCCATCTCCATCCCCATTTCCATCGTCCATCGTCCATATTCCATCGTCCATCTCCATCGTCCGTCGTCCATCGTCCATCGTCCATCGTCCATCTTCCATCTTCATCGTCCATCATTCATCGTCCATCGTCCATCTCCATCGTCCATCGTCCATCTCCATCTCCATCGTCCATCGCCATTCTCCATCTATATCTCCATCGCCCATCTCCATCGTCTATCGTCCATTTCCATCTCCCTCGTCCATCTCCATCTCCATCTCCAGCGTCTATCGTACATCTCCATCGTCCATCTTCATCTCCATCTCCATCGTCCATTTCCATCTCCCTCGTCCATCTCCATCTCCATCGTCCATCTCCATCTCCATCTCCATCGTCCATCTCAATCTCAATCTCCATCGTCCATCGTCCATCGTCCATCGTCCATCTCCATCGTCCATCGTCCATCTTCCATCTTTATCGTCCATCATCCATCGTCCATCGTCCATCTCCATCGTCCATCGTCCATCTCCATCTCCATCGTCCATCGTCCATCGTCCATCGTCCATCGTCCATCGCCCTTCTCCATCTATATCTCCATCGCCCATCTCCATCGTCTATCGTCCATTTCCATCTCCCTCGTCCATCTCCATCTCCATCGTCCATCGTACATCTCGATCGTCCATCTCCATCTCCATTTCCATCTCCATCGTCCATCGTCCACCGTCCACCGTCCATCTCCATCTCAATCGACCATCTCCATCTCCATCTCCGGGTTAGGGTAAGGGTTTCGGTTAGGGTTAGGTTTAGGGTTAGGATTAGGGTTTAGGGTTAGGGTTAGGGTTAGGGTTAGCGTCCATCGTCCATCTCCATTTCCATCTCCATCGTCCATCGTTCATCTCCATCGTCCATCGTCCATCTCCATCTCCATATCCATATCCATCTCCATCTCCATCGCCCATCGTCCATCTTCCATCTTCATCGTCCATCGTCCATCTCCATCTCTATCTCGATCATCCATCGTCCATCGTCCATCGTCCATCGTCCATCGTCTATCTCCATCTCCATCTTCAGCTCCATCGTCCATCGACCATCGTCCATCTTCCATCTTCATCGTCCATCATCCATCGTACATCTCCATCGTCCCTCGTCCATCTCCATCTCCATCTCCATCGTCCATCGTACATCTCCATCGTCCATCTCCATCTCCATTTCCATCTCCATCGTCCATCGTCCACCGTCCACCGTCCATCTCCATCTCCATCGTCCATCTCCATCTCCATCTCCGGGTTAGGGTAAGGGTTTCGGTTAGGGTTAGGTTTAGGGTTAGGATTAGTGTTTAGGGTTAGGGTTAGCGTCCATCGTCCATCTCCATCTCCATTTCCATCTCCATCGTCCATCGTTCATCTCCATCGTCCATCGTCCATCTCCATCTCCATATCCATCTCCATCTCCATCGCCCATCGTCCATCTTCCATCTTCATCGTCCATCGTCCATCTCCATCTCTATCTCGATCATCCATCGTCCATCGTCCATCGTCCATCGTCCATCGTCCATCGTCCATCGTCCATCGTCCATCGTCTATCTCCATCTCCATCTTCAACTCCATCGTCCATCGACCATCTTCCATCTTCATCGTCCATCATCCATCGTACATCTCCATCGTCCATCGTCCATCTCCATCTCCATCGTCCATCGTCCATCGTCCATCTCCATCTCCATCGTCCATCGTCCATCGTCCATCTCCATCGTCCATCGTCCATCTTCCATCTTCATCGTCCATCGTCCATCGTCCATCTCCATCTCCATCGTCCATCGTCCATCTCCATCTCCATCGTCCATCTCCATCTTCCATCTGAATCTACATCTCAATCTCAATCTCCATCGTCCATCGTCCATCTCCTTCGTCCATCGTCCATCTCCATCGTCCATCGTCCATCGTCCATCGTCCGTCTCCATCTCCATTTACATCTCCATCGTCCATCTGCATCTCCATCGTCCATCGTCCACCGTCCATCTCCATCGTCTATCGTCCACCGTCCATCGTCCATCTCCATTTCCATCCCCATTTCCATCGTCCATCGTCCATATTCCATCGTCCATCTCCATCGTCCGTCGTCCATCGTCCATCGTCCATCTCCATCGTCCATCGTCCATCTTCCATCTTCATCGTCCATCATCCATCGTCCATCGTCCATCTCCATCGTCCATCGTCCATCTCCATCTCCATTGTCCATCGCCATTCTCCATCTATATCTCCATCGCCCATCTCCATCGTCTATCGTCCATTTCCATCTCCCTCGTCCATCTCCATCTCCATCTCCAGCGTCTATCGTACATCTCCATCGTCCATCTTCATCTCCATCTCCATCGTCCATTTCCATCTCCCTCGTCCATCTCCATCGTCCATCTCCATCTCCATCTCCATCGTCCATCTCAATCTCAATCTCCATCGTCCATCGTCCATCGTCCATCGTCCATCTCCATCGTCCATCGTCCATCTCCATCTCCATATCCATGTCCATCTCCATCGCCCATCGTCCATCTTCCATCTTCATCGTCCATCGTCCATCTCCATCTCTATCTCGATCATCCATCGTCCATCGTCCATCGTCCATCGTCCATCGTCCATCGTCCATCGTCCGTCGTCCATCGTCCATCGTCTATCTCCATCTGCATCTTCAACTCCATCGTTCATCGTCCATCGTCCATCGTCCATCTCCATCTCCATCGTCCATCGTCCATCTCCATCGTCCATCTCCATCGTCCATCTGAATCTACATCTCAATCTCAATCTCCATCGTCCATCGTCCATCTCCTTCGTCCATCGTCCATCTCCATCGTCCATCGTCCATCGTCCATCGTCCATCTCCATCTCCATTTACATCTCCATCGTCCATCTGCATCTCCATCGTCCATCGTCCACCGTCCATCTCCATCGTCTATCGTCCACCGTCCATCGTCCATCTCCATCTCCATCCCCATTTCCATCGTCCATCGTCCATATTCCATCGTCCATCTCCATCGTCCGTCGTCCATCGTCCATCGTCCATCGTCCATCGTCCATCTTCCATCTTCATCGTCCATCATTCATCGTCCATCGTCCATCTCCATCGTCCATCGTCCATCTCCATCTCCATCGTCCATCGCCATTCTCCATCTATATCTTGGGTTTGGGTTAGGGTTACGTTTAGGGTTAGGATTAGGGTTTAGGGTTAAGGTTAGGGTTAGGGTTAGGGTTATGGTTAGGATTAACGTCCATCTCCATCTCCATCTCCATCGTCCATCGTCCATCTTCCATCTTCATCGTCCATCGTCCATCTCCATCTCTATCACGATCATCCATCGTCCATCGTCCATCGTCCATCGTCCATCGTCCATCGTCCATCGTCCATCGTCCATCGTCCATCGTCTATCTCCATCTCCATCTTCAACTCCATCGTCCATCTCCATCGTCCATCTCCATCTCCATCGTCCATCGTCCATCTCCATCGTCCATCGTCCATCGTCCATCTCCATCTCTATCTCGATCATCCATCGTCCATCGTCCATCGTCCATCGTCCATCGTCCATCGTCCATCGTCTATCTCCATCTCCATCTTCAACTCCATCGTCCATCGACCATCGTCCATCTTCCATCTTCATCGTCCATCATCCATCGTACATCTCCATCGTCCCTCTTCCATCTCCATCTCCATCTCCATCGTCCATCGTACATCTCCATCGTCCATCTCCATCTCCATCTCCATCGTCCATCGTCCACCGTCCACCGTCCATCTCCATCTCCATCGTCCATCTCCATCTCCATCTCCGGGTTAGGGTAAGGGTTTCGGTTAGGGTTAGGTTTAGGGTTAGGATTAGGGTTTAGGGTTAGGGTTAGCGTCCATCGTCCATCTCCATCTCCATTTCCATCTCCATCGTCCATCGTTCATCTCCATCGTCCATCGTCCATCTCCATCTCCATATTCATCTCCATCTCCATCGCCCATCGTCCATCTTCCATCTTCATCGTCCATCGTCCATCTCCATCTCTATCTCGATCATCCATCGTCCATCGTCCATCGTCCATCGTCCATCGTCCATCGTCCATCGTCCATCGTCCATCGTCTATCTCCATCTCCATCTTCAACTCCATCGTCCATCGACCATCGTCCATCTTCCATCTTCATCGTCCATCATCCATCGTACATCTCCATCGTCCATCGTCCATCTCCATCGTCCATCGTCCATCGTCCATCGTCCATCTCCATCTCCATCGTCCATCGTCCATCGTCCATCGTCCATCGTCCATCGTCCATCGTCCATCTTCAATCTTCATCGTCCATCGTCCATCGTCCATCTCCATCTCCATCGTCCATCGTCCATCTCCATCTCCATCGTCCATCTCCATCGTCCATCTGAATCTACATCTCAATCTCAATCTCCATCGTCCATCGTCCATCTCCTTCGTCCATCGTCCATCGTCCATCGTCCATCGTCCATCGTCCATCGTCCATCTCCATCTCCATTTACATCTCCATCGTCCATCTGCATCTCCATCGTCCATCGTCCACCGTCCATCTCCATCGTCTATCGTCCACCGTCCATCGTCTATCTCCATCGTCCATCTCCATCGTCCATCGTCCATCTCCATCTCCATCTCCATCGTCCATCGTCCATCGTCCATCGTCCATCTCCATCGTCCATCGTCCATCATCCATCGTCCATCGTCCATCTCCTTCGTCCATCGTCCATCTGAATCTACATCTCAATCTCAATCTCAATCTCCATCGTCCATCGTCCATCTCCATCGTCCATCTCCATCTCCATCGTCCATCGTCCATCTCCGTCGTCCATATCCATCTTCATCTCCATCGTCCATCGTCCTTCTCCACCTACATCGTCCATCGTCCATCGTCCATATTAATATCCATCTCCATCTTCCATCTTCATCGACCATCGTCCATATCCATCTCTATCTCTATCTCGGTCGTCCATCGTCCATCGTCCATCGTCCATCGTCCATCGTCCATCGTCCATCGCCCTTCTCCATCTATATCTCCATCGCCCATCTCCATCGTCTATCGTCCATTTCCATCTCCCTCGTCCATCTCCATCTCCATCGTCCATCGTACATCTCCATCGTCCATCTCCATCTCCATTTCCATCTCCATCGTCCATCGTCCACCGTCCACCGTCCATCTCCATCTCCATCGTCCATCTCCATCTCCATCTCCGGGTTAGGGTAAGGGTTTCGGTTAGGGTTAGGTTTAGGGTTAGGATTAGGGTTTAGGGTTAGGGTTAGGGTTAGGGTTAGCGTCCATCGTCCATCTCCATCTCCATTTCCATCTCCATCGTCCATCGTTCATCTCCATCGTCCATCGTCCATCTCCATCTCCATATCCATCTCCATCTCCATCGCCCATCGTCCATCTTCCATTTTCATCGTCCATCGTCCATCTCCATCTATATCTCGATCATCCATCGTCCATCGTCCATCGTCCATCGTCCATCGTCCATCGTCCATCGTCTATCTCCATCTCCATCTTCAACTCCATCGTCCATCGACCATCGTCCATCTTCCATCTTCATCGTCCATCATCCATCGTACATCTCCATCGTCCCTCGTCCATCTCCATCTCCATCTCCATCGTCCATCGTACATCTCCATCGTCCATCTCCATCTCCATTTCCATCTCCATCGTCCATCGTCCACCGTCCACCGTCCATCTCCATCTCCATCGTCCATCTCCATCTCCATCTCCGGGTTAGGGTAAGGGTTTCGGTTAGGGTTAGGTTTAGGGTTAGGATTAGGGTTTAGGGTTAGGGTTAGCGTCCATCGTCCATCTCCATCTCCATTTCCATCTCCATCGTCCATCGTTCATCTCCATCGTCCATCGTCCATCTCCATCTCCATATCCATCTCCATCTCCATCGCCCATCGTCCATCTTCCATCTTCATCGTCCATCGTCCATCTCCATCTCTATCTCGATCATCCATCGTCCATCGTCCATCGTCCATCGTCCATCGTCCATCGTCCATCGTCCATCGTCTATCTCCATCTCCATCTTCAACTCCATCGTTCATCGACCATCGTCCATCTCCCATCTTCATCGTCCATCATCCATCGTACATCTCCATCGTCCATCGTCCATCTCCATCGTCCATCGTCCATCGTCCATCGTCCATCTCCATCTCCATCGTCCATCGTCCATCGTCCATCGTCCATCTCCATCGTCCATCGTCCATCGTCAATCTTCATCGTCCATCGTCCATCGTCCATCTCCATCTCCATCGTCCATCGTCCATCTCCATCTCCATCGTCCATCTCCATCGTCCATCTGAATCTACATCTCAATCTCAATCTCCATCGTCCATCGTCCATCTCCTTCGTCCATCGTCCATCTCCATCGTCCATCGTCCATCGCCCATCGTCCATCGTCCATCTCCATCGTCCATTTACATCTCCATCGTCCATCTGCATCTCCATCGTCCATCGTCCACCGTCCATCTCCATCGTCTATCGTCCACCGTCCATCGTCCATCTCCATCTCCATCCCCATTTCCATCGTCCATCGTCCATATTCCATCGTCCATCTCCATCGTCCGTCGTCCATCGTCCATCGTCCATCGTCCATCTTCCATCTTCATCGTCCATCATTCATCGTCCATCGTCCATCTCCATCGTCCATCGTCCATCTCCATCTCCATCGTCCATCGCCATTCTCCATCTATATCTCCATCGCCCATCTCCATCGTCTATCGTCCATTTCCATCTCCCTCGTCCATCTCCATCTCCATCTCCAGCGTCTATCGTACATCTCCATCGTCCATCTTCATCTCCATCTCCATCGTCCATTTCCATCTCCCTCGTCCATCTCCATCTCCATCGTCCATCTCCATCTCCATCTCCATCGTCCATCTCAATCTCAATCTCCATCGTCCATCGTCCATCGTCCATCGTCCATCTCCATCGTCCATCGTCCATCTCCATCTCCATATCCATCTCCATCTCCATCGCCCATCGTCCATCTTCCATCTTCATCGTCCATCGTCCATCTCCATCTCCATCTCCATCTCCATTTCCATCTCCATCTGCATCGTCCATCTCCATCTCCATCTCCATTTCCATCGTCCTTCGTCCATCGTCCATCGTCCATCGTCCATCGTCCATCTCCATCGTCCATCTTCATCTTCATCTCCATCGTCCATTGTCCATCGTCCATCTCCATCTACATCTACATCTCCATCGTCCATCTCCATCTCCATCTCCGGGTTAGGGTAAGGGTTTGGGTTAGGGTTAGGTTTAGGGTTAGGATTAGGGTTTAGGGTTAGGGTTAGGGTTAGGGTTAGGGTTAGGGTTAGGGTTAGGGTTAGCGTCCATCGTCCATCTCCATCTCCATTTCCGTCTCCATCGTCCATCTCCATCTCCAACGTCCATCGTCCACCGTCCACCGTCCATCTCCATCTCCATAGTCCATCGTCCATCGTCCATCTCCATCTCCATCCCCATTTACATCGTCCATCATCCATATTCCATCGTCCATCTCCATCGTTCGTCGTCCATCGTCCACCGTCCATCGTCCATCTCCATCTCCATCTCCATCTCCATTTCCATCTCCATCTGCATCGTCCATCTCCATCTCCATCTCCATTTCCATCGTCCTTCGTCCATCGTCCATCGTCCATCGTCCATCTCCATCGTCCATCTCCATATCCATCTCCATCTCCATCGTCCATCGTCCATCGTCCATCTTCATCGTCCATCGTCCATCTCCATCTCTATCACGATCATCCATCGTCCATCGTCCATCGTCCATCGTCCATCGTCCATCGTCCATCGTCCATCGTCTATCTCCATCTCCATCTTCAACTCCATCGTCCATCTCCATCGTCCATCGTCCATCTCCATCTCCACCTCCATCGTCCATCGTCCATCGTCCATCGTCCATCTCCATCGTCCATCGTCCATCGTCCATCTCCATCGTCCATCGTCCATTATCCATCGTCCATCGTCCATCTCCATCGTCCATCGTCCATCTGAATCTACATCTCAATCTCAATCTCAATCTCCATCGTCCATCGTCCATCGTCCATCTCCATCGTCAATCTCCATCTCCATCGTCCATCGTCCATCTCCGTCGTCCATATCCATCTTCATCTCCATCGTCCATCGTCCTTCTCCACCTACATCGTCCATCGTCCATCGTCCATATTCATATCCATCTCCATCTTCCATCTTCATCGTCCATCGTCCATATCCATCTCTATCTCTATCTCGATCGTCCATCGTCCATCGTCCATCGTCCATCGTCCATCGTCCATCGTCTATCTCCATCTCCATCTTCAACTCCATCGTCCATCGTCCATCGACCATCGTCCATCGTCCATCGTCCATTGTCCATCGTCCATTGTCCATCGTCCATCTCCATCTTCATCTCCATCGTCCATCTCCATCGTCCATCTCCATCGTCCATCTCCATCTCCATGTCCGGGTTAGGGTTAGGGTTAGGGTTAGGGTTAGGGTTAGCGTCCATCGTCCATCTCCTTCTCCATCTCCATCGTCCATCTCCATCGTCCATCGTCCATCTCCATCGTCCATATTCCATCGTCCATCGTCCATCGTCCATCTCCATCTCCATCTCCATCTCCATCTACATCGTCCATCTCCATATCCATCTCCATTTCCATCGTCCTTTGTCCACCTTCCATCTTCATCGTCCATCATCCATCGTCCATCGTCCATCGTCCATCGTCCATCGTCCATCGTCCATCGTCCATCTCCATCTCCATCGTCCATCGTCCATCTCCATCGTCCATCTTCCATCTTCATCGTCCATCGTCCGTCGTCCATCGTCCATCGTCCATCGTCCATCTCCATCTCCATCGTCCATCGTCCACCGTCCATCTCCATCTCCATAGTCCATCGTCCATCGTCCATCGTCCATCTCCATCGTCCATCTCCATCTCCATCTCCATCCCCATTTCCATCGTCCATCGTCCATATTCCATCGTCCATCTCCGTCGTCCGTCGTCCATCGTCCATCGTCCATCTCCATCGTCCATCGTCCATCGTCCATCGCCCTTCTCCATCTATATCTCCATCGCCCATCTCCATCGTCTATCGTCCATTTCCATCTCCCTCGTCCATCTCCATCTCCATCGTCCATCGTACATCTCGATCGTCCATCTCCATCGTCCATTTCCATCTCCATCGTCCATCGTCCACCGTCCACCGTCCATCTCCATCTCAATCGACCATCTCCATCTCCATCTCCGGGTTAGGGTTTCGGTTAGGGTTAGGTTTAGGGTTAGGATTAGGGTTTAGGGTTAGGGTTAGGGTTAGGGTTAGCGTCCATCGTCCATCTCCATTTCCATCTCCATCGTCCATCGTCCATCGTTCATCTCCATCGTCCATCGTCCATCTCCATCTCCATATCCATCTCCATCTCCATCGCCCATCGTCCATCTTCCATCTTCATCGTCCATCGTCCATCTCCATCTCTATCTCGATCATCCATCGTCCATCGTCCATCGTCCATCGTCCATCGTCTATCTCCATCTCCATCTTCAACTCCATCGTCCATCGACCATCGTCCATCTTCCATCTTCATCGTCCATCATCCATCGTACATCTCCATCGTCCCTCGTCCATCTCCATCTCCATCTCCATCGTCCATCGTACATCTCCATCGTCCATCTCCATCTCCATTTCCATCTCCATCGTCCATCGTCCACCGTCCACCGTCCATCTCCATCTCCATCGTCCATCTCCATCTCCATCTCCGGGTTAGGGTAAGGGTTTCGGTTAGGGTTAGGTTTAGGGTTAGGATTAGTGTTTAGGGTTAGGGTTAGCGTCCATCGTCCATCTCCATCTCCATTTCCATCTCCATCGTCCATCGTTCATCTCCATCGTCCATCGTCCATCTCCATCTCCATATCCATCTCCATCTCCATCGCCCATCGTCCATCTTCCATCTTCATCGTCCATCGTCCATCTCCATCTCTATCTCGATCATCCATCGTCCATCGTCCATCGTCCATCGTCCATCGTCCATCGTCCATCGTCCATCGTCTATCTCCATCTCCATCTTCAACTCCATCGTCCATCGACCATCTTCCATCTTCATCGTCCATCATCCATCGTACATCTCCATCGTCCATCGTCCATCTCCATCTCCATCGTCCATCGTCCATCGTCCATCGTCCATCTCCATCTCCATCGTCCATCGTCCATCGTCCATCTCCATCGTCCATCGTCCATCTTCCATCTTCATCGTCCATCGTCCATCGTCCATCTCCATCTCCATCGTCCATCGTCCATCTCCATCTCCATCGTCCATCTCCATCTTCCATCTGAATCTACATCTCAATCTCAATCTCCATCGTCCATCGTCCATCTCCTTCGTCCATCGTCCATCTCCATCGTCCATCGTCCATCGTCCATCGTCCATCTCCATCTCCATTTACATCTCCATCGTCCATCTGCATCTCCATCGTCCATCGTCCACCGTCCATCTCCATCGTCTATCGTCCACCGTCCATCGTCCATCTCCATTTCCATCCCCATTTCCATCGTCCATCGTCCATATTCCATCGTCCATCTCCATCGTCCGTCGTCCATCGTCCATCTCCATCGTCCATCGTCCATCTTCCATCTTCATCGTCCATCATCCATCGTCCATCGTCCATCTCCATCGTCCATCGTCCATCTCCATCTCCATCGTCCATCGCCATTCTCCATCTATATCTCCATCGCCCATCTCCATCGTCTATCGTCCATTTCCATCTCCCTCGTCCATCTCCATCTCCATCTCCAGCGTCTATCGTACATCTCCATCGTCCATCTTCATCTCCATCTCCATCGTCCATTTCCATCTCCCTCGTCCATCTCCATCGTCCATCTCCATCTCCATCTCCATCGTCCATCTCAATCTCAATCTCCATCGTCCATCGTCCATCGTCCATCGTCCATCTCCATCGTCCATCGTCCATCTCCATCTCCATATCCATGTCCATCTCCATCGCCCATCGTCCATCTTCCATCTTCATCGTCCATCGTCCATCTCCATCTCTATCTCGATCATCCATCGTCCATCGTCCATCGTCCATCGTCCATCGTCCGTCGTCCATCGTCCATCGTCCATCGTCCGTCGTCCATCGTCCATCGTCTATCTCCATCTGCATCTTCAACTCCATCGTTCATCGTCCATCGTCCATCGTCCATCTCCATCTCCATCGTCCATCGTCCATCTCCATCGTCCATCTCCATCGTCCATCTGAATCTACATCTCAATCTCAATCTCCATCGTCCATCGTCCATCTCCTTCGTCCATCGTCCATCTCCATCGTCCATCGTCCATCGTCCATCTCCATCTCCATTTACATCTCCATCGTCCATCTGCATCTCCATCGTCCATCGTCCACCGTCCATCTCCATCGTCTATCGTCCACCGTCCATCGTCCATCTCCATCTCCATCCCCATTTCCATCGTCCATCGTCCATATTCCATCGTCCATCTCCATCGTCCGTCGTCCATCGTCCATCGTCCATCGTCCATCGTCCATCTTCCATCTTCATCGTCCATCATTCATCGTCCATCGTCCATCTCCATCGTCCATCGTCCATCTCCATCTCCATCGTCCATCGCCATTCTCCATCTATATCTTGGGTTTGGGTTAGGGTTAGGTTTAGGGTTAGGATTAGGGTTTAGGGTTAAGGTTAGGGTTAGGGTTAGGGTTATGGTTAGGATTAACGTCCATCTCCATCTCCATCTCCATCGTCCATCGTCCATCTTCCATCTTCATCGTCCATCGTCCATCTCCATCTCTATCACGATCATCCATCGTCCATCGTCCATCGTCCATCGTCCATCGTCCATCGTCCATCGTCCATCGTCTATCTCCATCTCCATCTTCAACTCCATCGTCCATCTCCATCGTCCATCGTCCATCTCCATCTCCATCGTCCATCGTCCATCTCCATCGTCCATCGTCCATCGTCCATCTCCATCTCTATCTCGATCATCCATCGTCCATCGTCCGTCGTCCATCGTCCATCGTCGATCGTCCATCTCCATCGTCCATCGTCCATCGTCCATCTTCCATCTTCATCGTCCATCATCCATCGTCCATCGTCCGTCTCCATCGTCCATCGTCCATCTCCATCTCCATCGTCCATCGTCCATCGCCATTCTCCATCTATATCTCCATCGCCCATCTCCATCGTCTATCGTCCATTTCCATCTCCCTCGTCCATCTCCATCTCCATCTCCAGCGTCCATCGTACATCTCCATCGTCCATCTTCATCTCCATCTCCATCGTCCATTTCCATCTCCCTCGTCCATCTCCATCGTCCATCGTCCATCTCCATCTCCATCTCCATCGTCCATCTCAATCTCAATCTCAATCTCCATCGTCCATCGTCCACCGTCCACCGTCCATCTCCATTTCCATAGTCCATCGTCCATCGTCCATCGTCCATCTCCATCTCCATCTCCATCCCCATTTCCATCGTCCATCGTCCATGTTCCATCGTCCATCTCCATCGTTCGTCGTCCATCGTCCATCGTCCATCGTCCATCGTCCATCTCCATCTCCATCTCCATTTCCATCTCCATCTGCATCGTCCATCTCCATCTCCATCTCCATTTCCATCGTCCTTCGTCCACCGTCCATCGTCCATCGTCCATCTCCATCGTCCATCTTCCATCTTCATCGTCCATCATCCATCGTCCATCGTCCATCTCCATCGTCCATCGTCCATCGTCCATCTCCATCGTCCATCGTCCATCGCCACTCTCCATCTATATCTCCATCGCCCATCTCCATCGTCTATCGTCCATTTCCATCTCCCTCGTCCATCTCCATCTCCATCTCCAGCGTCCATCGTACATCTCCATCGTCCATCTTCATCTCCATCTCCATCGTCCATTTCCATCTCCCTCGTCCATCTCCATCTCCATCTCCAGCGTCCATCGTACATCTCCATCGTCCATCTTCATCTCCATCTCCATCGTCCATTTCCATCTCCCTCGTCCATCTCCATCTCCATCGTCCATCTCCATCTCCATCTCCATCGTCCATCTCAATCTCAATCTCCATCGTCCATCGTCCATCGTCCATCTCCATCGTCCATCGTCCATCTCCATCTCCATATCCATCTCCATCTCCATCGCCCATCGTCCATCTTCCATCTTCATCGTCCATAGTCCATCTCCATCTCTATCTCGATCATCCATCGTCCATCGTCCATCGTCCATCGTCCATCGTCTATCTCCATCTCCATCTTCAACTCCATCGTCCATCTCCATCGTCCATCGTCCATCGTCCATCTCCATCGTCCATCGTCCATCTCCATCGTCCATCGTCCATCGTCCATCTCCATCTCTATCTCGATCATCCATCGTCCATCGTCCGTCGTCCATCGTCCATCGTCGATCGTCCATCTCCATCGTCCATCGTCCATCGTCCATCTTCCATCTTCATCGTCCATCATCCATCGTCCATCGTCCGTCTCCATCGTCCATCGTCCATCTCCATCTCCATCGTCCATCGTCCATCGCCATTCTCCATCTATATCTCCATCGCCCATCTCCATCGTCTATCGTCCATTTCCATCTCCCTCGTCCATCTCCATCTCCATCTCCAGCGTCCATCGTACATCTCCATCGTCCATCTTCATCTCCATCTCCATCGTCCATTTCCATCTCCCTCGTCCATCTCCATCGTCCATCGTCCATCTCCATCTCCATCTCCATCGTCCATCTCAATCTCAATCTCAATCTCCATCGTCCATCGTCCACCGTCCACCGTCCATCTCCATTTCCATAGTCCATCGTCCATCGTCCATCGTCCATCTCCATCTCCATCTCCATCCCCATTTCCATCGTCCATCGTCCATGTTCCATCGTCCATCTCCATCGTTCGTCGTCCATCGTCCATCGTCCATCGTCCATCGTCCATCTCCATCTCCATCTCCATTTCCATCTCCATCTGCATCGTCCATCTCCATCTCCATCTCCATTTCCATCGTCCTTCGTCCACCGTCCATCGTCCATCGTCCATCTCCATCGTCCATCTTCCATCTTCATCGTCCATCATCCATCGTCCATCGTCCATCGTCCATCGTCCATCGTCCATCGTCCATCTCCATCGTCCATCGTCCATCGCCACTCTCCATCTATATCTCCATCGCCCATCTCCATCGTCTATCGTCCATTTCCATCTCCCTCGTCCATCTCCATCTCCATCTCCAGCGTCCATCGTACATCTCCATCGTCCATCTTCATCTCCATCTCCATCGTCCATTTCCATCTCCCTCGTCCATCTCCATCTCCATCTCCAGCGTCCATCGTACATCTCCATCGTCCATCTTCATCTCCATCTCCATCGTCCATTTCCATCTCCCTCGTCCATCTCCATCTCCATCGTCCATCTCCATCTCCATCTCCATCGTCCATCTCAATCTCAATCTCCATCGTCCATCGTCCATCGTCCATCTCCATCGTCCATCGTCCATCTCCATCTCCATATCCATCTCCATCTCCATCGCCCATCGTCCATCTTCCATCTTCATCGTCCATAGTCCATCTCCATCTCTATCTCGATCATCCATCGTCCATCGTCCATCGTCCATCGTCCATCGTCTATCTCCATCTCCATCTTCAACTCCATCGTCCATCGACCATCGTCCATCTTCCATCTTCATCGTCCATCATCCATCGTACATCTCCATCGTCCCTCGTCCATCTCCATCTCCATCTCCATCGTCCATCGTACATCTCCATCGTCCATCTCCATCTCCATTTCCATCTCCATCATCCATCGTCCACTGTCCACCGTCCATCTCCATCTCCATCGTCCATCTCCATCTCCATCTCCGGGTTAGGGTAAGGGTTTCGGTTAGGGTTAGGATTAGGGTTTAGGGTTAGGGTTAGGGTTAGGGTTAGCGTCCATCGTCCATCTCCATCTCCATTTCCATCTCCATCGTCCATCGTTCATCTCCATCGTCCATCGTCCATCTCCATCTACATATCCATCTCCATCTCCATCGCCCATCGTCCATCTTCCATCTTCATCGTCCATCGTCCATCTCCATCTCTATCTCGATCATCCATCGTCCATCGTCCATCGTCCATCGTCCATCGTCCATCTCCATCTTCAACTCCATCGTCCATCGACCATCGTCCATCTTCCATCTTCATCGTCCATCATCCATCGTACATCTCCATCGTCCATCGTCCATCTCCATCTCCATCGTCCATCGTCCATCTCCATCTCCATCGTCCATCGTCCATCTCCATCGTCCATCGTCCATCTTCCATCTTCATCGTCCATCGTCCATCTCCATCGTCCATCGTCCATCTCCATCGTCCATCTGAATCTACATCTCAATCTCAATCTCAATCTCCATCGTCCATCGTCCATCTCCTTCGTCCATCGTCCATCTCCATCGTCCATCGTCCATCTCCATCTCCATTTACATCTCCATCGTCCATCTGCATCTCCATCCCCATTTCCATCGTCCATCGTCCATATTCCATCGTCCATCTCCATCGTCCGTCGTCCATCGTCCATCGTCCATCTCCATCGTCCATCGTCCATCTTCCATCTTCATCGTCCATCATCCATCGTCCATCGTCCATCTCCATCGTCCATCGTCCATCTCCATCTCCATCGTCCATCGTCCATCGCCATTCTCCATCTATATCTCCATCGCCCATCTCCATCGTCTATCGTCCATTTCCATCTCCCTCGTCCATCTCCATCTCCATCTCCAGCGTCCATCGTACATCTCCATCGTCCATCTTCATCTCCATCTCCATCGTCCATTTCCATCTCCCTCGTCCATCTCCATCGTCCATCGTCCATCTCCATCTCCATCTCCATCGTCCATCTCAATCTCAATCTCAATCTCCATCGTCCATCGTCCATCGTCCATCGTCCATCGTCCATCTCCATCGTCCATCTTCATCTCCATCTCCATCGTCCATTGTCCATCGTCCATCTCCATCTACATCTCCATCGTCCATCTCCATCTCCATCTCCGGGTTAGGGTAAGGGTTTGGGTTAGGGTTAGGTTTAGGGTTAGGATTAGGGTTTAGGGTTAGGGTTAGGGTTATGGTTATGGTTAGGTTTAGGGTTAGGGTTAGGGTTAGGGTTAGCGTCCACCGTCCATCTCCATCGTCTATCTTCCACCGTCCATCGTCCATCTCCATCTCCATCCCCATTTCCATCGTCCATCGTCCATATTCCATCGTCCATCTCCATCGTCCGTCGTCCATCGTCCATCGTCCATCTCCATCGTCCATCGTCCATCTTCCATCTTCATCGTCCATCATCCATCGTCCATCGTCCATCTCCATCGTCCATCGTCCATCTCCATCTCCATCGTCCATCGCCATTCTCCATCTATATCTCCATCGCCCATCTCCATCGTCTATCGTCCATTTCCATCTCCCTCGTCCATCTCCATCTCCAGCGTCTATCGTACATCTCCATCGTCCATCTTCATCTCCATCTCCATCGTCCATTTCCATCTCCCTCGTCCATCTCCATCTCCATCGTCCATCTCCATCTCCATCTCCATCGTCCATCTCAATCTCAATCTCCATCGTCCATCGTCCATCGTCAATCGTCCATCGTCCATCGTCCATCTCCATCGTCCATCGTCCATCTCCATCTCCATATCCATCTCCATCTCCATCGCCCATCGTCCATCTTCCATCTTCATCGTCCATCGTCCATCTCCATCTCTATCTCGATCATCCATCGTCCATCGTCCATCGTCCATCGTCCATCGTCCGTCGTCCATCGTCCATCGTCTATCTCCATCTCCATCTTCAACTCCATCGTCCATCGACCATCGTCCATCTTCCATCTTCATCGTCCATCGTCCATCTCCATCTCTATCTCGATCATCCATCGTCCATCGTCCATCGTCCATCGTCCATCGTCCGTCGTCCATCGTCCATCGTCTATCTCCATCTCCATCTTCAACTCCATCGTCCATCGACCATCGTCCATCTTCCATCTTCATCGTCCATCATCCATCGTACATCTCCATCGTCCCTCGTCCATCTCCATCTCCATCTCCATCGTCCATCGTACATCTCCATCGTCCATCTCCATCTCCATTTCCATCTCCATCGTCCATCGTCCACCGTCCACCGTCCATCTCCATCTCCATCGTCCATCTCCATCTCCATCTCCGGTTTAGGGTAAGGGTTTCGGTTAGGGTTAGGTTTAGGGTTAGGATTAGGTTTTAGGGTTAGGGTTAGGGTTAGGGTTAGCGTCCATCGTCCATCTCCATCTCCATTTCCATCTCCATCGTCCATCGTTCATCTCCATCGTCCATCGTCCATCTCCATCTCCATATCCATCTCCATCTCCATCGCCCATCGTCCATCTTCCATCTGCATCGTCCATCGTCCATCTCCATCTCTATCTCGATCATCCATCGTCCATCGTCCATCGTCCATCGTCCATCGTCCATCGTCCATCGTCTATCTCCATCTCCATCTTCAACTCCATCGTCCATCGACCATCGTCCATGTTCCATCTTCATCGTCCATCATCCATCGTACATCTCCATCGTCCATCGTCCATCTCCATCTCCATTTCCATCTCCATCTGCATCGTCCATCTCCATCTCCATCTCCATTTCCATCGTCCTTCGTCCACCGTCCATCGTCCATCGTCCATCTCCATCGTCCATCTTCCATCTTCATCGTCCATCATCCATCGTCCATCGTCCATCTCCATCGTCCATCGTCCATCGTCCATCTCCATCTCCATCGTCCATCGTCCATCGCCACTCTCCATCTATATCTCCATCGCCCATCTCCATCGTCTATCGTCCATTTCCATCTCCCTCGTCCATCTCCATCTCCATCTCCAGCGTCCATCGTACATCTCCATCGTCCATCTTCATCTCCATCTCCATCGTCCATTTCCATCTCCCTCGTCCATCTCCATCTCCATCGTCCATCTCCATCTCCATCTCCATCGTCCATCTCAATCTCAATCTCCATCGTCCATCGTCCATCGTCCATCTCCATCGTCCATCGTCCATCTCCATCTCCATATCCATCTCCATCTCCATCGCCCATCGTCCATCTTCCATCTTCATCGTCCATAGTCCATCTCCATCTCTATCTCGATCATCCATCGTCCATCGTCCATCGTCCATCGTCCATCGTCTATCTCCATCTCCATCTTCAACTCCATCGTCCATCGACCATCGTCCATCTTCCATCTTCATCGTCCATCATCCATCGTACATCTCCATCGTCCCTCGTCCATCTCCATCTCCATCTCCATCGTCCATCGTACATCTCCATCGTCCATCTCCATCTCCATTTCCATCTCCATCATCCATCGTCCACTGTCCACCGTCCATCTCCATCTCCATCGTCCATCTCCATCTCCATCTCCGGGTTAGGGTAAGGGTTTCGGTTAGGGTTAGGATTAGGGTTTAGGGTTAGGGTTAGGGTTAGGGTTAGCGTCCATCGTCCATCTCCATCTCCATTTCCATCTCCATCGTCCATCGTTCATCTCCATCGTCCATCGTCCATCTCCATCTACATATCCATCTCCATCTCCATCGCCCATCGTCCATCTTCCATCTTCATCGTCCATCGTCCATCTCCATCTTCAACTCCATCGTCCATCGACCATCGTCCATCTTCCATCTTCATCGTCCATCATCCATCGTACATCTCCATCGTCCATCGTCCATCTCCATCTCCATCGTCCATCGTCCATCTCCATCTCCATCGTCCATCGTCCATCTCCATCGTCCATCGTCCATCTCCATCTCCATCTCTATCTCGATCATCCATCGTCCATCGTCCATCGTCCATCGTCCATCGTCCATCGTCCATCGTCTATCTCCATCTCCATCTTCAACTCCATCGTCCATCGACCATCGTCCATCTTCCATCTTCATCGTCCATCATCCATCGTACATCTCCATCGTCCATCGTCCATCTCCATCGTCCATCGTCCATCGTCCATCGTCCATCTCCATCGTCCATCGTCCATCTCCATCGTCCATCGTCCATCGTCAATCTTCATCGTCCATCGTCCATCTCCATCTCCATCGTCCATCGTCCATCTCCATCTCCATCGTCCATCTCCATCGTCCATCTGAATCTACATCTCAATCTCAATCTCCATCGTCCATCGTCCATCTCCTTCGTCCATCGTCCATCGTCCATCGTCCATCGTCCATCGTCCATCGTCCATCTCCATCGTCCATTTACATCTCCATCGTCCATCTGCATCTCCATCGTCCATCGTCCACCGTCCATATTCCATCGTCCATCTCCATCGTCCGTCGTCCATCGTCCATCGTCCATTGTCCATCTTCCATCTTCATCGTCCATCATTCATCGTCCATCGTCCATCTCCATCGTCCATCGTCCATCTCCATCTCCATCGTCCATCGCCATTCTCCATCTATATCTCCATCGCCCATCTCCATCGTCTATAGTCCATTTCCATCTCCCTCGTCCATCTCCATCTCCATCTCCAGCGTCTATCGTACATCTCCATCGTCCATCTTCATCTCCATCTCCATCGTCCATTTCCATCTCCCTCGTCCATCTCCATCTCCATCGTCCATCTCCATCTCCATCTCCATCGTCCATCTCAATCTCAATCTCCATCGTCCATCGTCCATCGTCCATCGTCCATCTCCATCGTCCATCGTCCATCTCCATCTCCATATCCATCTCCATCTCCATCGCCCATCGTCCATCTTCCATCTTCATCGTCCATCGTCCATCTCCATCTCCATCTCCATTTCCATCTCCATCTGCATCGTCCATCTCCATCTCCATCTCCATTTCCATCGTCCTTCGTCCATCGTCCATCGTCCATCGTCCATCTCCATCGTCCATCTTCATCTTCATCTCCATCGTCCATTGTCCATCGTCCATCTCCATCTACATCTCCATCGTCCATCTCCATCTCCATCTCCGGGTTAGGGTAAGGGTTTGGGTTAGGGTTAGGTTTAGGGTTAGGATTAGGGTTTAGGGTTAGGGTTAGGGTTAGGGTTAGGGTTAGGGTTAGGGTTAGCGTCCATCGTCCATCTCCATCTCCATTTCCGTCTCCATCGTCCATCTCCATCTCCATCGTCCATCGTCCACCGTCCATCTCCATCTCCATAGTCCATCGTCCATCGTCCATCGTCCATCTCCATCTCCATCCCCATTTACATCGTCCATCATCCATATTCCATCGTCCATCTCCATCGTTCGTCGTCCATCGTCCATCGTCCATCGTCCATCTCCATCTCCATCTCCATCTCCATTTCCATCTCCATCTGCATCGTCCATCTCCATCTCCATCTCCATTTCCATCGTCCTTCGTCCATCGTCCATCGTCCATCGTCCATCGTCCATCTCCATCGTCCATCTCCATATCCATCTCCATCTCCATCGTCCATCGTCCATCTTCCATCTTCATCGTCCATCGTCCATCTCCATCTCTATCACGATCATCCATCGTCCATCGTCCATCGTCCATCGTCCATCGTCCATCGTCTATCTCCATCTCCATCTTCAACTCCATCGTCCATCTCCATCGTCCATCGTCCATCTCCATCTCCATCGTCCATCGTCCATCGTCCATCTCCATCGTCCATCGTCCATCGTCCATCTCCATCGTCCATCGTCCATCATCCATCGTCCATCGTCCATCTCCATCGTCCATCGTCCATCTGAATCTACATCTCAATCTCAATCTCAATCTCCATCGTCCATCGTCCATCGTCCATCTCCATCGTCAATCTCCATCTCCATCGTCCATCGTCCATCTCCGTCGTCCATATCCATCTTCATCTCCATCGTCCATCGTCCTTCTCCACCTACATCGTCCATCGTCCATCGTCCATATTCATATCCATCTCCATCTTCCATCTTCATCGTCCATCGTCCATATCCATCTCTATCTCTATCTCGATCGTCCATCGTCCATCGTCCATCGTCCATCGTCTATCTCCATCTCCATCTTCAACTCCATCGTCCATCGTCCATCGACCATCGTCCATCGTCCATCGTCCATTGTCCATCGTCCATTGTCCATCGTCCATCTCCATCTTCATCTCCATCGTCCATCTCCATCGTCCATCTCCATCGTCCATCTCCATCTCCATGTCCGGGTTAGGGTTAGGGTTAGGGTTAGGGTTAGGGTTAGCGTCCATCGTCCATCTCCTTCTCCATCTCCATCGTCCATCTCCATCGTCCATCGTCCATCTCCATCGTCCATATTCCATCGTCCATCGTCCATCGTCCATCGTCCATCTCCATCTCCATCTCCATCTCCATCTACATCGTCCATCTCCATATCCATCTCCATTTCCATCGTCCTTTGTCCACCTTCCATCTTCATCGTCCATCATCCATCGTCCATCGTCCATCGTCCATCTCCATCTCCATCGTCCATCGTCCATCTCCATCGTCCATCTTCCATCTTCATCGTCCATCGTCCGTCGTCCATATCCTTCGTCCATCGTCCATCGTCCATCGTCCATCGTCCATCGTCCATCGTCCATCTCCATCTCCATCGTCCATCGTCCACCGTCCATCTCCATCTCCATAGTCCATCGTCCATCGTCCATCGTCCATCTCCATCGTCCATCTCCATCTCCATCTCCATCCCCATTTCCATCGTCCATCGTCCATATTCCATCGTCCATCTCCGTCGTCCGTCGTCCATCGTCCATCGTCCATCGTCCATCTCCATCGTCCATCGTCCATCTTCCATCTTTATCGTCCATCATCCATCGTCCATCGTCCATCTCCATCGTCCATCGTCCATCTCCATCTCCATAGTCCATCGTCCATCGTCCATCGTCCATCGTCCATCGCCCTTCTCCATCTATATCTCCATCGCCCATCTCCATCGTCTATCGTCCATTTCCATCTCCCTCGTCCATCTCTATCTCCATCGTCCATCGTACATCTCGATCGTCCATCTCCATCTCCATTTCCATCTCCATCGTCCATCGTCCACCGTCCACCGTCCATCTCCATCTCAATCGACCATCTCCATCTCCATCTCCGGGTTAGGGTAAGGGTTTCGGTTAGGGTTAGGTTTAGGGTTAGGATTAGGGTTTAGGGTTAGGGTTAGGGTTAGGGTTAGCGTCCATCGTCCATCTCCATTTCCATCTCCATCGTCCATCGTCCATCTCCATCTCCATATCCATATCCATCTCCATCTCCATCGCCCATCGTCCATCTTCCATCTTCATCGTCCATCGTCCATCTCCATCTCTATCTCGATCATCCATCGTCCATCGTCCATCGTCCATCGTCCATCGTCTATCTCCATCTCCATCTTCAGCTCCATCGTCCATCGACCATCGTCCATCTTCCATCTTCATCGTCCATCATCCATCGTCCATCGTCCATCGTCCATCGTCCATCGTCTATCTCCATCTCCATCTTCAGCTCCATCGTCCATCGACCATCGTCCATCTTCCATCTTCATCGTCCATCATCCATCGTACATCTCCATCGTCCCTCGTCCATCTCCATCTCCATCTCCATCGTCCATCGTACATCTCCATCGTCATCTCCATCTCCATTTCCATCTCCATCGTCCATCGTCCACCGTCCACCGTCCATCTCCATCTCCATCGTCCATCTCCATCTCCATCTCCGGGTTAGGGTAAGGGTTTCGGTTAGGGTTAGGTTTAGGGTTAGGATTAGTGTTTAGGGTTAGGGTTAGCGTCCATCGTCCATCTCCATCTCCATTTCCATCTCCATCGTCCATCGTTCATCTCCATCGTCCATCGTCCATCTCCATCTCCATATCCATCTCCATCTCCATCGCCCATCGTCCATCTTCCATCTTCATCGTCCATCGTCCATCTCCATCTCTATCTCGATCATCCATCGTCCATCGTCCATCGTCCATCGTCCATCGTCCATCGTCTATCTCCATCTCCATCTTCAACTCCATCGTCCATCGACCATCTTCCATCTTCATCGTCCATCATCCATCGTACATCTCCATCGTCCATCGTCCATCTCCATCTCCATCGTCCATCGTCCATCTCCATCGTCCATCGTCCATCGTCCATCGTCCATCTCCATCGTCCATCGTCCATCTTCCATCTTCATCGTCCATCGTCCATCGTCCATCTCCATCTCCATCGTCCATCGTCCATCTCCATCGTCCATCTCCATCTTCCATCTGAATCTACATCTCAATCTCAATCTCCATCGTCCATCGTCCATCTCCTTCGTCCATCGTCCATCGTCCATCGTCCATCGTCCATCGTCTATCTCCATCTCCATCTTCAACTCCATCGTCCATCGACCATCGTCCATCTTCCATCTTCATCGTCCATCATCCATCGTACATCTCCATCGTCCATCGTCCATCGTCCATCTCCATCTCCATTTACATCTCCATCGTCCATCTGCATCTCCATCGTCCATCGTCCACCGTCCATCTCCATCGTCTATCGTCCACCGTCCATCGTCCATCTCCATTTCCATCCCCATTTCCATCGTCCATCGTCCATATTCCATCGTCCATCTCCATCGTCCGTCGTCCATCGTCCATCGTCCATCTCCATCGTCCATCGTCCATCTTCCATCTTCATCGTCCATCATCCATCGTCCATCGTCCATCTCCATCGTCCATCGTCCATCTCCATCTCCATTGTCCATCGCCATTCTCCATCTATATCTCCATCGCCCATCTCCATCGTCTATCGTCCATTTCCATCTCCCTCGTCCATCTCCATCTCCATCTCCAGCGTCTATCGTACATCTCCATCGTCCATCTTCATCTCCATCTCCATCGTCCATTTCCATCTCCCTCGTCCATCTCCATCGTCCATCTCCATCTCCATCTCCATCGTCCATCTCAATCTCAATCTCCATCGTCCATCGTCCATCGTCCATCGTCCATCTCCATCGTCCATCGTCCATCTCCATCTCCATCGTCCATCGTCCATCTCCATCGTCCATCTCCATCGTCCATCTGAATCTACATCTCAATCTCAATCTCCATCGTCCATCGTCCATCTCCTTCGTCCATCGTCCATCTCCATCGTCCATCGTCCATCGTCCATCGTCCATCTCCATCTCCATTTACATCTCCATCGTCCATCTGCATCTCCATCGTCCATCGTCCACCGTCCATCTCCATCGTCTATCGTCCACCGTCCATCGTCCATCTCCATCTCCATCCCCATTTCCATCGTCCATCGTCCATATTCCATCGTCCATCTCCATCGTCCGTCGTCCATCGTCCATCGTCCATCGTCCATCGTCCATCTTCCATCTTCATCGTCCATCATTCATCGTCCATCGTCCATCTCCATCGTCCATCGTCCATCTCCATCTCCATCGTCCATCGCCATTTTCCATCTATATCTTGGGTTTGGGTTAGGGTTACGTTTAGGGTTAGGATTAGGGTTTAGGGTTAAGGTTAGGGTTAGGGTTAGGGTTAGGGTTATGGTTAGGATTAACGTCCATCTCCATCTCCATCTCCATCGTCCATCGTCCATCTTCCATCTTCATCGTCCATCGTCCATCTCCATCTCTATCACGATCATCCATCGTCCATCGTCCATCGTCCATCGTCCATCGTCCATCGTCCATCGTCCATCGTCCATCGTCCATCGTCCATCGTCTATCTCCATCTCCATCTTCAACTCCATCGTCCATCGTCCATCGTCCATCGTCCATCTCCATCTCCATCGTCCATCGTCCATCTCCATCGTCCATCGTCCATCGTCCATCTCCATCTCTATCTCGATCATCCATCGTCCATCGTCCATCGTCCATCGTCCATCGTCCATCGTCCATCGTCTATCTCCATCTCCATCTTCAACTCCATCGTCCATCGACCATCGTCCATCTTCCATCTTCATCGTCCATCATCCATCGTACATCTCCATCGTCCCTCGTCCATCTCCATCTCCATCTCCATCGTCCATCGTACATCTCCATCGTCCATCTCCATCTCCATCTCCATCGTCCATCGTCCACCGTCCACCGTCCATCTCCATCTCCATCGTCCATCTCCATCTCCATCTCCGGGTTAGGGTAAGGGTTTCGGTTAGGGTTAGGTTTAGGGTTAGGATTAGGGTTTAGGGTTAGGGTTAGCGTCCATCGTCCATCTCCATCTCCATTTCCATCTCCATCGTCCATCGTTCATCTCCATCGTCCATCGTCCATCTCCATCTCCATATTCATCTCCATCTCCATCGACCATCGTCCATCTTCCATCTTCATCGTCCATCGTCCATCTCCATCTCTATCTCGATCATCCATCGTCCATCGTCCATCGTCCATCGTCCATCGTCCATCGTCCATCGTCCATCGTCTATCTCCATCTCCATCTTCAACTCCATCGTCCATCGACCATCGTCCATCTTCCATCTTCATCGTCCATCATCCATCGTACATCTCCATCGTCCATCGTCCATCTCCATCGTCCATCGTCCATCGTCCATCTCCATCTCCATCGTCCATCGTCCATCGTCCATCGTCCATCTCCATCGTCCATCGTCCATCTTCAATCTTCATCGTCCATCGTCCATCGTCCATCTCCATCTCCATCGTCCATCGTCCATCTCCATCTCCATCGTCCATCTCCATCGTCCATCTGAATCTACATCTCAATCTCAATCTCCATCGTCCATCGTCCATCTCCTTCGTCCATCGTCCATCTCCATCGTCCATCGTCCATCGTCCATCGTCCATCTCCATCGTCCATTTACATCTCCATCGTCCATCTGCATCTCCATCGTCCATCGTCCACCGTCCATCTCCATCGTCTATCGTCCACCGTCCATCGTCCATCTCCATCTCCATCCCCATTTCCATCGTCCATCGTCCATATTCCATCGTCCATCTCCATCGTCCGTCGTCCATCGTCCATCGTCCATTGTCCATCTTCCATCTTCATCGTCCATCATTCATCGTCCATCGTCCATCTCCATCGTCCATCGTCCATCTCCATCTCCATCGTCCATCGCCATTCTCCATCTATATCTCCATCGCCCATCTCCATCGTCTATAGTCCATTTCCATCTCCCTCGTCCATCTCCATCTCCATCTCCAGCGTCTATCGTACATCTCCATCGTCCATCTTCATCTCCATCTCCATCGTCCATTTCCATCTCCCTCGTCCATCTCCATCTCCATCGTCCATCTCCATCTCCATCTCCATCGTCCATCTCAATCTCAATCTCCATCGTCCATCGTCCATCGTCCATCGTCCATCTCCATCGTCCATCGTCCATCTCCATCTCCATATCCATCTCCATCTCCATCACCCATCGTCCATCTTCCATCTTCATCGTCCATCGTCCATCTCCATCTCCATCTCCATTTCCATCTCCATCTGCATCGTCCATCTCCATCTCCATCTCCATTTCCATCGTCCTTCGTCCATCGTCCATCGTCCATCGTCCATCTCCATCGTCCATCTTCATCTTCATCTCCATCGTCCATTGTCCATCGTCCATCTCCATCTACATCTCCATCGTCCATCTCCATCTCCATCTCCGGGTTAGGGTAAGGGTTTGGGTTAGGGTTAGGTTTAGGGTTAGGATTAGGGTTTAGGGTTAGGGTTAGGGTTAGGGTTAGGGTTAGGGTTAGGGTTAGGGTTAGGGTTAGGGTTAGGGTTAGGGTTAGCGTCCATCGTCCATCTCCATCTCCATTTCCGTCTCCATCGTCCATCTCCATCTCCATCGTCCATCGTCCACCGTCCACCGTCCATCTCCATCTCCATAGTCCATCGTCCATCGTCCATCGTCCATCGTCCATCTCCATCTCCATCCCCATTTACATCGTCCATCATCCATATTCCATCGTCCATCTCCATCGTTCGTCGTCCATCGTCCATCGTCCATCTCCATCTCCATCTCCATCTCCATTTCCATCTCCATCTGCATCGTCCATCTCCATCTCCATCTCCATTTCCATCGTCCTTCGTCCATCGTCCATCGTCCATCGTCCATCTCCATCGTCCATCTCCATATCCATCTCCATCTCCATCGTCCATCGTCCATCTTCCATCTTCATCGTCCATCGTCCATCTCCATCTCTATCACGATCATCCATCGTCCATCGTCCATCGTCCATCGTCCATCGTCCATCGTCCATCGTCTATCTCCATCTCCATCTTCAACTCCATCGTCCATCTCCATCGTCCATCGTCCATCTCCATCTCCATCGTCCATCGTCCATCGTCCATCTCCATCGTCCATCGTCCATCGTCCATCTCCATCGTCCATCGTCCATCATCCATCGTCCATCGTCCATCTCCATCGTCCATCGTCCATCTGAATCTACATCTCAATCTCAATCTCAATCTCCATCGTCCATCGTCCATCGTCCATCTCCATCGTCAATCTCCATCTCCATCGTCCATCGTCCATCTCCGTCGTCCATATCCATCTTCATCTCCATCGTCCATCGTCCTTCTCCACCTACATCGTCCATCGTCCATCGTCCATATTCATATCCATCTCCATCTTCCATCTTCATCGTCCATCGTCCATATCCATCTCTATCTCTATCTCGATCGTCCATCGTCCATCGTCCATCGTCCATCGTCCATCGTCTATCTCCATCTCCATCTTCAACTCCATCGTCCATCGTCCATTGACCATCGTCCATCGTCCATCGTCCATTGTCCATCGTCCATTGTCCATCGTCCATCTCCATCTTCATCTCCATCGTCCATCTCCATCGTCCATCTCCATCGTCCATCTCCATCTCCATGTCCGGGTTAGGGTTAGGGTTAGGGTTAGGGTTAGGGTTAGCGTCCATCGTCCATCTCCTTCTCCATCTCCATCGTCCATCTCCATCGTCCATCGTCCATCTCCATCGTCCATATTCCATCGTCCATCGTCCATCGTCCATCTCCATCTCCATCTCCATCTCCATCTACATCGTCCATCTCCATATCCATCTCCATTTCCATCGTCCTTTGTCCACCTTCCATCTTCATCGTCCATCATCCATCGTCCATCGTCCATCGTCCATCGTCCATCGTCCATCGTCCATCGTCCATCGTCCATCTCCATCTCCATCGTCCATCGTCCATCTCCATCGTCCATCTTCCATCTTCATCGTACATCGTCCGTCGTCCATATCCTTCGTCCATCGTCCATCGTCCATCGTCCATCGTCCATCGTCCATCGTCCATCTCCATCTCCATCGTCCATCGTCCACCGTCCATCTCCATCTCCATAGTCCATCGTCCATCGTCCATCGTCCATCTCCATCGTCCATCTCCATCTCCATCTCCATCCCCATTTCCATCGTCCATCGTCCATATTCCATCGTCCATCTCCGTCGTCCGTCGTCCATCGTCCATCGTCCATCGTCCATCTCCATCGTCCATCGTCCATCTTCCATCTTTATCGTCCATCATCCATCGTCCATCGTCCATCTCCATCGTCCATCGTCCATCTCCATCTCCATCGTCCATCGTCCATCGTCCATCGTCCATCGCCCTTCTCCATCTATATCTCCATCGCCCATCTCCATCGTCTATCGTCCATTTCCATCTCCCTCGTCCATCTCCATCTCCATCGTCCATCGTACATCTCGATCGTCCATCTCCATCTCCATTTCCATCTCCATCGTCCATCGTCCACCGTCCACCGTCCATCTCCATCTCAATCGACCATCTCCATCTCCATCTCCGGGTTAGGGTAAGGGTTTCGGTTAGGGTTAGGTTTAGGGTTAGGATTAGGGTTTAGGGTTAGGGTTAGGGTTAGGGTTAGCGTCCATCGTCCATCTCCATTTCCATCTCCATCGTCCATCGTTCATCTCCATCGTCCATCGTCCATCTCCATCTCCATATCCATATCCATCTCCATCTCCATCGCCCATCGTCCATCTTCCATCTTCATCGTCCATCGTCCATCTCCATCTCTATCTCGATCATCCATCGTCCATCGTCCATCGTCCATCGTCCATCGTCTATCTCCATCTCCATCTTCAGCTCCATCGTCCATCGACCATCGTCCATCTTCCATCTTCATCGTCCATCATCCATCGTACATCTCCATCGTCCCTCGTCCATCTCCATCTCCATCTCCATCGTCCATCGTACATCTCCATCGTCCATCTCCATCTCCATTTCCATCTCCATCGTCCATCGTCCACCGTCCACCGTCCATCTCCATCTCCATCGTCCATCTCCATCTCCATCTCCGGGTTAGGGTAAGGGTTTCGGTTAGGGTTAGGTTTAGGGTTAGGATTAGTGTTTAGGGTTAGGGTTAGCGTCCATCGTCCATCTCCATCTCCATTTCCATCTCCATCGTCCATCGTTCATCTCCATCGTCCATCGTCCATCTCCATCTCCATATCCATCTCCATCTCCATCGCCCATCGTCCATCTTCCATCTTCATCGTCCATCGTCCATCTCCATCTCTATCTCGATCATCCATCGTCCATCGTCCATCGTCCATCGTCCATCGTCCATCGTCCATCGTCCATCGTCTATCTCCATCTCCATCTTCAACTCCATCGTCCATCGACCATCTTCCATCTTCATCGTCCATCATCCATCGTACATCTCCATCGTCCATCGTCCATCTCCATCTCCATCGTCCATCGTCCATCGTCCATCTCCATCGTCCATCTCCATCGTCCATCGTCCATCTCCATCGTCCATCGTCCATCTTCCATCTTCATCGTCCATCGTCCATCGTCCATCTCCATCTCCATCGTCCATCGTCCATCTCCATCTCCATCGTCCATCTCCATCTTCCATCTGAATCTACATCTCAATCTCAATCTCCATCGTCCATCGTCCATCTCCTTCGTCCATCGTCCATCTCCATCGTCCATCGTCCATCGTCCATCGTCCATCTCCATCTCCATTTACATCTCCATCGTCCATCTGCATCTCCATCGTCCATCGTCCACCGTCCATCTCCATCGTCTATCGTCCACCGTCCATCGTCCATCTCCATTTCCATCCCCATTTCCATCGTCCATCGTCCATATTCCATCGTCCATCTCCATCGTCCGTCGTCCATCGTCCATCGTCCATCTCCATCGTCCATCGTCCATCTTCCATCTTCATCGTCCATCATCCATCGTCCATCGTCCATCTCCATCGTCCATCGTCCATCTCCATCTCCATTGTCCATCGCCATTCTCCATCTATATCTCCATCGCCCATCTCCATCGTCTATCGTCCATTTCCATCTCCCTCGTCCATCTCCATCTCCATCTCCAGCGTCTATCGTACATCTCCATCGTCCATCTTCATCTCCATCTCCATCGTCCATTTCCATCTCCCTCGTCCATCTCCATCGTCCATCTCCATCTCCATCTCCATCGTCCATCTCAATCTCAATCTCCATCGTCCATCGTCCATCGTCCATCGTCCATCTCCATCGTCCATCGTCTATCTCCATCTCCATATCCATGTCCATCTCCATCGCCCATCGTCCATCTTCCATCTTCATCGTCCATCGTCCATCTCCATCTCTATCTCGATCATCCATCGTCCATCGTCCATCGTCCATCGTCCATCGTCCATCGTCCGTCGTCCATCGTCCATCGTCTATCTCCATCTGCATCTTCAACTCCATCGTTCATCGTCCATCGTCCATCGTCCATCTCCATCTCCATCGTCCATCGTCCATCTCCATCGTCCATCTCCATCGTCCATCTGAATCTACATCTCAATCTCAATCTCCATCGTCCATCGTCCATCTCCTTCGTCCATCGTCCATCTCCATCGTCCATCGTCCATCGTCCATCGTCCATCTCCATCTCCATTTACATCTCCATCGTCCATCTGCATCTCCATCGTCCATCGTCCACCGTCCATCTCCATCGTCTATCGTCCACCGTCCATCGTCCATCTCCATCTCCATCCCCATTTCCATCGTCCATCGTCCATATTCCATCGTCCATCTCCATCGTCCGTCGTCCATCGTCCATCGTCCATCGTCCATCGTCCATCTTCCATCTTCATCGTCCATCATTCATCGTCCATCGTCCATCTCCATCGTCCATCGTCCATCTCCATCTCCATCGTCCATCGCCATTCTCCATCTATATCTTGGGTTTGGGTTAGGGTTACGTTTAGGGTTAGGATTAGGGTTTAGGGTTAAGGTTAGGGTTAGGGTTAGGGTTATGGTTAGGATTAACGTCCATCTCCATCTCCATCTCCATCGTCCATCGTCCATCTTCCATCTTCATCGTCCATCGTCCATCTCCATCTCTATCACGATCATCCATCGTCCATCGTCCATCGTCCATCGTCCATCGTCCATCGTCCATCGTCCATCGTCCATCGTCTATCTCCATCTCCATCTTCAACTCCATCGTCCATCTCCATCGTCCATCGTCCATCTCCATCTCCATCGTCCATCGTCCATCTCCATCGTCCATCGTCCATCGTCCATCTCCATCTCTATCTCGATCATCCATCGTCCATCGTCCATCGTCCATCGTCCATCGTCCATCGTCCATCGTCCATCGTCTATCTCCATCTCCATCTTCAACTCCATCGTCCATCGACCATCGTCCATCTTCCATCTTCATCGTCCATCATCCATCGTACATCTCCATCGTCCCTCGTCCATCTCCATCTCCATCTCCATCGTCCATCGTACATCTCCATCGTCCATCTCCATCTCCATCTCCATCGTCCATCGTCCACCGTCCACCGTCCATCTCCATCTCCATCGTCCATCTCCATCTCCATCTCCGGGTTAGGGTAAGGGTTTCGGTTAGGGTTAGGTTTAGGGTTAGGATTAGGGTTTAGGGTTAGGGTTAGCGTCCATCGTCCATCTCCATCTCCATTTCCATCTCCATCGTCCATCGTTCATCTCCATCGTCCATCGTCCATCTCCATCTCCATATTCATCTCCATCTCCATCGCCCATCGTCCATCTTCCATCTTCATCGTCCATCGTCCATCTCCATCTCTATCTCGATCATCCATCGTCCATCGTCCATCGTCCATCGTCCATCGTCCATCGTCCATCGTCTATCTCCATCTCCATCTTCAACTCCATCGTCCATCGACCATCGTCCATCTTCCATCTTCATCGTCCATCATCCATCGTACATCTCCATCGTCCATCGTCCATCTCCATCGTCCATCGTCCATCGTCCATCTCCATCTCCATCGTCCATCGTCCATCGTCCATCGTCCATCTCCATCGTCCATCGTCCATCTTCAATCTTCATCGTCCATCGTCCATCGTCCATCTCCATCTCCATCGTCCATCGTCCATCTCCATCTCCATCGTCCATCTCCATCGTCCATCTGAATCTACATCTCAATCTCAATCTCCATCGTCCATCGTCCATCTCCTTCGTCCATCGTCCATCTCCATCGTCCATCGTCCATCGTCCATCGTCCATCTCCATCTCCATTTACATCTCCATCGTCCATCTGCATCTCCATCGTCCATCGTCCACCGTCCATCTCCATCGTCTATCGTCCACCGTCCATCGTCTATCTCCATCGTCCATCTCCATCGTCCATCGTCCATCTCCATCGTCCATCTCCATCGTCCATCGTCCATCGTCCATCGTCCATCTCCATCGTCCATCGTCCATCATCCATCGTCCATCGTCCATCTCCTTCGTCCATCGTCCATCTGAATCTACATCTCAATCTCAATCTCAATCTCCATCGTCCATCGTCCATCTCCATCGTCCATCTCCATCTCCATCTCCATCGTCCATCTCCGTCGTCCATATCCATCTTCATCTCCATCGTCCATCGTCCTTCTCCACCTACATCGTCCATCGTCCATCGTCCATATTAATATCCATCTCCATCTTCCATCTTCATCGACCATCGTCCATATCCATCTCTATCTCTATCTCGGTCGTCCATCGTCCATCGTCCATCGTCCATCGTCCATCGTCCATCGTCCATCGCCCTTCTCCATCTATATCTCCATCGCCCATCTCCATCGTCTATCGTCCATTTCCATCTCCCTCGTCCATCTCCATCTCCATCGTCCATCGTACATCTCCATCGTCCATCTCCATCTCCATTTCCATCTCCATCGTCCATCGTCCACCGTCCACCGTCCATCTCCATCTCAATCGACCATCTCCATCTCCATCTCCGGGTTAGGGTAAGGGTTTCGGTTAGGGTTAGGTTTAGGGTTAGGATTAGGGTTTAGGGTTAGGGTTAGGGTTAGGGTTAGCGTCCATCGTCCATCTCCATTTCCATCTCCATCGTCCATCGTTCATCTCCATCGTCCATCGTCCATCTCCATCTCCATATCCATATCCATCTCCATCTCCATCGCCCATCGTCCATCTTCCATCTTCATCGTCCATCGTCCATCTCCATCTCTATCTCGATCATCCATCGTCCATCGTCCATCGTCCATCGTCCATCGTCTATCTCCATCTCCATCTTCAGCTCCATCGTCCATCGACCATCGTCCATCTTCCATCTTCATCGTCCATCATCCATCGTACATCTCCATCGTCCCTCGTCCATCTCCATCTCCATCTCCATCGTCCATCGTACATCTCCATCGTCCATCTCCATCTCCATTTCCATCTCCATCGTCCATCGTCCACCGTCCACCGTCCATCTCCATCTCCATCGTCCATCTCCATCTCCATCTCCGGGTTAGGGTAAGGGTTTCGGTTAGGGTTAGGTTTAGGGTTAGGATTAGTGTTTAGGGTTAGGGTTAGCGTCCATCGTCCATCTCCATCTCCATTTCCATCTCCATCGTCCATCGTTCATCTCCATCGTCCATCGTCCATCTCCATCTCCATATCCATCTCCATCTCCATCGCCCATCGTCCATCTTCCATCTTCATCGTCCATCGTCCATCTCCATCTCTATCTCGATCATCCATCGTCCATCGTCCATCGTCCATCGTCCATCGTCCATCGTCCATCGTCCATCGTCTATCTCCATCTCCATCTTCAACTCCATCGTCCATCGACCATCTTCCATCTTCATCGTCCATCATCCATCGTACATCTCCATCGTCCATCGTCCATCTCCATCTCCATCGTCCATCGTCCATCGTCCATCTCCATCGTCCATCTCCATCGTCCATCGTCCATCTCCATCGTCCATCGTCCATCTTCCATCTTCATCGTCCATCGTCCATCGTCCATCGTCCATCGTCCATCGTCCATCGTCCATCGTCCGTCGTCCATCGTCCATCGTCTATCTCCATCTGCATCTTCAACTCCATCGTTCATCGTCCATCGTCCATCGTCCATCTCCATCTCCATCGTCCATCGTCCATCTCCATCGTCCATCTCCATCGTCCATCTGAATCTACATCTCAATCTCAATCTCCATCGTCCATCGTCCATCTCCTTCGTCCATCGTCCATCTCCATCGTCCATCGTCCATCGTCCATCGTCCATCTCCATCTCCATTTACATCTCCATCGTCCATCTGCATCTCCATCGTCCATCGTCCACCGTCCATCTCCATCGTCTATCGTCCACCGTCCATCGTCCATCTCCATCTCCATCCCCATTTCCATCGTCCATCGTCCATATTCCATCGTCCATCTCCATCGTCCGTCGTCCATCGTCCATCGTCCATCGTCCATCGTCCATCTTCCATCTTCATCGTCCATCATTCATCGTCCATCGTCCATCTCCATCGTCCATCGTCCATCTCCATCTCCATCGTCCATCGCCATTCTCCATCTATATCTTGGGTTTGGGTTAGGGTTACGTTTAGGGTTAGGATTAGGGTTTAGGGTTAAGGTTAGGGTTAGGGTTAGGGTTATGGTTAGGATTAACGTCCATCTCCATCTCCATCTCCATCGTCCATCGTCCATCTTCCATCTTCATCGTCCATCGTCCATCTCCATCTCTATCACGATCATCCATCGTCCATCGTCCATCGTCCATCGTCCATCGTCCATCGTCCATCGTCCATCGTCCATCGTCTATCTCCATCTCCATCTTCAACTCCATCGTCCATCTCCATCGTCCATCGTCCATCTCCATCTCCATCGTCCATCGTCCATCTCCATCGTCCATCGTCCATCGTCCATCTCCATCTCTATCTCGATCATCCATCGTCCATCGTCCATCGTCCATCGTCCATCGTCCATCGTCCATCGTCCATCGTCTATCTCCATCTCCATCTTCAACTCCATCGTCCATCGACCATCGTCCATCTTCCATCTTCATCGTCCATCATCCATCGTACATCTCCATCGTCCCTCGTCCATCTCCATCTCCATCTCCATCGTCCATCGTACATCTCCATCGTCCATCTCCATCTCCATCTCCATCGTCCATCGTCCACCGTCCACCGTCCATCTCCATCTCCATCGTCCATCTCCATCTCCATCTCCGGGTTAGGGTAAGGGTTTCGGTTAGGGTTAGGTTTAGGGTTAGGATTAGGGTTTAGGGTTAGGGTTAGCGTCCATCGTCCATCTCCATCTCCATTTCCATCTCCATCGTCCATCGTTCATCTCCATCGTCCATCGTCCATCTCCATCTCCATATTCATCTCCATCTCCATCGCCCATCGTCCATCTTCCATCTTCATCGTCCATCGTCCATCTCCATCTCTATCTCGATCATCCATCGTCCATCGTCCATCGTCCATCGTCCATCGTCCATCGTCCATCGTCTATCTCCATCTCCATCTTCAACTCCATCGTCCATCGACCATCGTCCATCTTCCATCTTCATCGTCCATCATCCATCGTACATCTCCATCGTCCATCGTCCATCTCCATCGTCCATCGTCCATCGTCCATCTCCATCTCCATCGTCCATCGTCCATCGTCCATCGTCCATCTCCATCGTCCATCGTCCATCTTCAATCTTCATCGTCCATCGTCCATCGTCCATCTCCATCTCCATCGTCCATCGTCCATCTCCATCTCCATCGTCCATCTCCATCGTCCATCTGAATCTACATCTCAATCTCAATCTCCATCGTCCATCGTCCATCTCCTTCGTCCATCGTCCATCTCCATCGTCCATCGTCCATCGTCCATCGTCCATCTCCATCTCCATTTACATCTCCATCGTCCATCTGCATCTCCATCGTCCATCGTCCACCGTCCATCTCCATCGTCTATCGTCCACCGTCCATCGTCTATCTCCATCGTCCATCTCCATCGTCCATCGTCCATCTCCATCGTCCATCTCCATCGTCCATCGTCCATCGTCCATCGTCCATCTCCATCGTCCATCGTCCATCATCCATCGTCCATCGTCCATCTCCTTCGTCCATCGTCCATCTGAATCTACATCTCAATCTCAATCTCAATCTCCATCGTCCATCGTCCATCTCCATCGTCCATCTCCATCTCCATCTCCATCGTCCATCTCCGTCGTCCATATCCATCTTCATCTCCATCGTCCATCGTCCTTCTCCACCTACATCGTCCATCGTCCATCGTCCATATTAATATCCATCTCCATCTTCCATCTTCATCGACCATCGTCCATATCCATCTCTATCTCTATCTCGGTCGTCCATCGTCCATCGTCCATCGTCCATCGTCCATCGTCCATCGCCCTTCTCCATCTATATCTCCATCGCCCATCTCCATCGTCTATCGTCCATTTCCATCTCCCTCGTCCATCTCCATCTCCATCGTCCATCGTACATCTCCATCGTCCATCTCCATCTCCATTTCCATCTCCATCGTCCATCGTCCACCGTCCACCGTCCATCTCCATCTCAATCGACCATCTCCATCTCCATCTCCGGGTTAGGGTAAGGGTTTCGGTTAGGGTTAGGTTTAGGGTTAGGATTAGGGTTTAGGGTTAGGGTTAGGGTTAGGGTTAGCGTCCATCGTCCATCTCCATTTCCATCTCCATCGTCCATCGTTCATCTCCATCGTCCATCGTCCATCTCCATCTCCATATCCATATCCATCTCCATCTCCATCGCCCATCGTCCATCTTCCATCTTCATCGTCCATCGTCCATCTCCATCTCTATCTCGATCATCCATCGTCCATCGTCCATCGTCCATCGTCCATCGTCTATCTCCATCTCCATCTTCAGCTCCATCGTCCATCGACCATCGTCCATCTTCCATCTTCATCGTCCATCATCCATCGTACATCTCCATCGTCCCTCGTCCATCTCCATCTCCATCTCCATCGTCCATCGTACATCTCCATCGTCCATCTCCATCTCCATTTCCATCTCCATCGTCCATCGTCCACCGTCCACCGTCCATCTCCATCTCCATCGTCCATCTCCATCTCCATCTCCGGGTTAGGGTAAGGGTTTCGGTTAGGGTTAGGTTTAGGGTTAGGATTAGTGTTTAGGGTTAGGGTTAGCGTCCATCGTCCATCTCCATCTCCATTTCCATCTCCATCGTCCATCGTTCATCTCCATCGTCCATCGTCCATCTCCATCTCCATATCCATCTCCATCTCCATCGCCCATCGTCCATCTTCCATCTTCATCGTCCATCGTCCATCTCCATCTCTATCTCGATCATCCATCGTCCATCGTCCATCGTCCATCGTCCATCGTCCATCGTCCATCGTCCATCGTCTATCTCCATCTCCATCTTCAACTCCATCGTCCATCGACCATCTTCCATCTTCATCGTCCATCATCCATCGTACATCTCCATCGTCCATCGTCCATCTCCATCTCCATCGTCCATCGTCCATCGTCCATCTCCATCGTCCATCTCCATCGTCCATCGTCCATCTCCATCGTCCATCGTCCATCTTCCATCTTCATCGTCCATCGTCCATCGTCCATCTCCATCTCCATCGTCCATCGTCCATCTCCATCTCCATCGTCCATCTCCATCTTCCATCTGAATCTACATCTCAATCTCAATCTCCATCGTCCATCGTCCATCTCCTTCGTCCATCGTCCATCTCCATCGTCCATCGTCCATCGTCCATCGTCCATCTCCATCTCCATTTACATCTCCATCGTCCATCTGCATCTCCATCGTCCATCGTCCACCGTCCATCTCCATCGTCTATCGTCCACCGTCCATCGTCCATCTCCATTTCCATCCCCATTTCCATCGTCCATCGTCCATATTCCATCGTCCATCTCCATCGTCCGTCGTCCATCGTCCATCGTCCATCTCCATCGTCCATCGTCCATCTTCCATCTTCATCGTCCATCATCCATCGTCCATCGTCCATCTCCATCGTCCATCGTCCATCTCCATCTCCATTGTCCATCGCCATTCTCCATCTATATCTCCATCGCCCATCTCCATCGTCTATCGTCCATTTCCATCTCCCTCGTCCATCTCCATCTCCATCTCCAGCGTCTATCGTACATCTCCATCGTCCATCTTCATCTCCATCTCCATCGTCCATTTCCATCTCCCTCGTCCATCTCCATCGTCCATCTCCATCTCCATCTCCATCGTCCATCTCAATCTCAATCTCCATCGTCCATCGTCCATCGTCCATCGTCCATCTCCATCGTCCATCGTCTATCTCCATCTCCATATCCATGTCCATCTCCATCGCCCATCGTCCATCTTCCATCTTCATCGTCCATCGTCCATCTCCATCTCTATCTCGATCATCCATCGTCCATCGTCCATCGTCCATCGTCCATCGTCCATCGTCCGTCGTCCATCGTCCATCGTCTATCTCCATCTGCATCTTCAACTCCATCGTTCATCGTCCATCGTCCATCGTCCATCTCCATCTCCATCGTCCATCGTCCATCTCCATCGTCCATCTCCATCGTCCATCTGAATCTACATCTCAATCTCAATCTCCATCGTCCATCGTCCATCTCCTTCGTCCATCGTCCATCTCCATCGTCCATCGTCCATCGTCCATCGTCCATCTCCATCTCCATTTACATCTCCATCGTCCATCTGCATCTCCATCGTCCATCGTCCACCGTCCATCTCCATCGTCTATCGTCCACCGTCCATCGTCCATCTCCATCTCCATCCCCATTTCCATCGTCCATCGTCCATATTCCATCGTCCATCTCCATCGTCCGTCGTCCATCGTCCATCGTCCATCGTCCATCGTCCATCTTCCATCTTCATCGTCCATCATTCATCGTCCATCGTCCATCTCCATCGTCCATCGTCCATCTCCATCTCCATCGTCCATCGCCATTCTCCATCTATATCTTGGGTTTGGGTTAGGGTTACGTTTAGGGTTAGGATTAGGGTTTAGGGTTAAGGTTAGGGTTAGGGTTAGGGTTATGGTTAGGATTAACGTCCATCTCCATCTCCATCTCCATCGTCCATCGTCCATCTTCCATCTTCATCGTCCATCGTCCATCTCCATCTCTATCACGATCATCCATCGTCCATCGTCCATCGTCCATCGTCCATCGTCCATCGTCCATCGTCCATCGTCCATCGTCTATCTCCATCTCCATCTTCAACTCCATCGTCCATCTCCATCGTCCATCGTCCATCTCCATCTCCATCGTCCATCGTCCATCTCCATCGTCCATCGTCCATCGTCCATCTCCATCTCTATCTCGATCATCCATCGTCCATCGTCCATCGTCCATCGTCCATCGTCCATCGTCCATCGTCCATCGTCTATCTCCATCTCCATCTTCAACTCCATCGTCCATCGACCATCGTCCATCTTCCATCTTCATCGTCCATCATCCATCGTACATCTCCATCGTCCCTCGTCCATCTCCATCTCCATCTCCATCGTCCATCGTACATCTCCATCGTCCATCTCCATCTCCATCTCCATCGTCCATCGTCCACCGTCCACCGTCCATCTCCATCTCCATCGTCCATCTCCATCTCCATCTCCGGGTTAGGGTAAGGGTTTCGGTTAGGGTTAGGTTTAGGGTTAGGATTAGGGTTTAGGGTTAGGGTTAGCGTCCATCGTCCATCTCCATCTCCATTTCCATCTCCATCGTCCATCGTTCATCTCCATCGTCCATCGTCCATCTCCATCTCCATATTCATCTCCATCTCCATCGCCCATCGTCCATCTTCCATCTTCATCGTCCATCGTCCATCTCCATCTCTATCTCGATCATCCATCGTCCATCGTCCATCGTCCATCGTCCATCGTCCATCGTCCATCGTCTATCTCCATCTCCATCTTCAACTCCATCGTCCATCGACCATCGTCCATCTTCCATCTTCATCGTCCATCATCCATCGTACATCTCCATCGTCCATCGTCCATCTCCATCGTCCATCGTCCATCGTCCATCTCCATCTCCATCGTCCATCGTCCATCGTCCATCGTCCATCTCCATCGTCCATCGTCCATCTTCAATCTTCATCGTCCATCGTCCATCGTCCATCTCCATCTCCATCGTCCATCGTCCATCTCCATCTCCATCGTCCATCTCCATCGTCCATCTGAATCTACATCTCAATCTCAATCTCCATCGTCCATCGTCCATCTCCTTCGTCCATCGTCCATCTCCATCGTCCATCGTCCATCGTCCATCGTCCATCTCCATCTCCATTTACATCTCCATCGTCCATCTGCATCTCCATCGTCCATCGTCCACCGTCCATCTCCATCGTCTATCGTCCACCGTCCATCGTCTATCTCCATCGTCCATCTCCATCGTCCATCGTCCATCTCCATCGTCCATCTCCATCGTCCATCGTCCATCGTCCATCGTCCATCTCCATCGTCCATCGTCCATCATCCATCGTCCATCGTCCATCTCCTTCGTCCATCGTCCATCTGAATCTACATCTCAATCTCAATCTCAATCTCCATCGTCCATCGTCCATCTCCATCGTCCATCTCCATCTCCATCTCCATCGTCCATCTCCGTCGTCCATATCCATCTTCATCTCCATCGTCCATCGTCCTTCTCCACCTACATCGTCCATCGTCCATCGTCCATATTAATATCCATCTCCATCTTCCATCTTCATCGACCATCGTCCATATCCATCTCTATCTCTATCTCGGTCGTCCATCGTCCATCGTCCATCGTCCATCGTCCATCGTCCATCGTCCATCGCCCTTCTCCATCTATATCTCCATCGCCCATCTCCATCGTCTATCGTCCATTTCCATCTCCCTCGTCCATCTCCATCTCCATCGTCCATCGTACATCTCCATCGTCCATCTCCATCTCCATTTCCATCTCCATCGTCCATCGTCCACCGTCCACCGTCCATCTCCATCTCCATCGTCCATCTCCATCTCCATCTCCGGGTTAGGGTAAGGGTTTCGGTTAGGGTTAGGTTTAGGGTTAGGATTAGGGTTTAGGGTTAGGGTTAGGGTTAGGGTTAGCGTCCATCGTCCATCTCCATCTCCATTTCCATCTCCATCGTCCATCGTTCATCTCCATCGTCCATCGTCCATCTCCATCTCCATATCCATCTCCATCTCCATCGCCCATCGTCCATCTTCCATTTTCATCGTCCATCGTCCATCTCCATCTATATCTCGATCATCCATCGTCCATCGTCCATCGTCCATCGTCCATCGTCCATCGTCCATCGTCTATCTCCATCTCCATCTTCAACTCCATCGTCCATCGACCATCGTCCATCTTCCATCTTCATCGTCCATCATCCATCGTACATCTCCATCGTCCCTCGTCCATCTCCATCTCCATCTCCATCGTCCATCGTACATCTCCATCGTCCATCTCCATCTCCATTTCCATCTCCATCGTCCATCGTCCACCGTCCACCGTCCATCTCCATCTCCATCGTCCATCTCCATCTCCATCTCCGGGTTAGGGTAAGGGTTTCGGTTAGGGTTAGGTTTAGGGTTAGGATTAGGGTTTAGGGTTAGGGTTAGCGTCCATCGTCCATCTCCATCTCCATTTCCATCTCCATCGTCCATCGTTCATCTCCATCGTCCATCGTCCATCTCCATCTCCATATCCATCTCCATCTCCATCGCCCATCGTCCATCTTCCATCTTCATCGTCCATCGTCCATCTCCATCTCTATCTCGATCATCCATCGTCCATCGTCCATCGTCCATCGTCCATCGTCCATCGTCCATCGTCCATCGTCTATCTCCATCTCCATCTTCAACTCCATCGTTCATCGACCATCGTCCATCTCCCATCTTCATCGTCCATCATCCATCGTACATCTCCATCGTCCATCGTCCATCTCCATCGTCCATCGTCCATCGTCCATCGTCCATCTCCATCTCCATCGTCCATCGTCCATCGTCCATCGTCCATCTCCATCGTCCATCGTCCATCGTCAATCTTCATCGTCCATCGTCCATCGTCCATCTCCATCTCCATCGTCCATCGTCCATCTCCATCTCCATCGTCCATCTCCATCGTCCATCTGAATCTACATCTCAATCTCAATCTCCATCGTCCATCGTCCATCTCCTTCGTCCATCGTCCATCTCCATCGTCCATCGTCCATCGCCCATCGTCCATCGTCCATCTCCATCGTCCATTTACATCTCCATCGTCCATCTGCATCTCCATCGTCCATCGTCCACCGTCCATCTCCATCGTCTATCGTCCACCGTCCATCGTCCATCTCCATCTCCATCCCCATTTCCATCGTCCATCGTCCATATTCCATCGTCCATCTCCATCGTCCGTCGTCCATCGTCCATCGTCCATCGTCCATCTTCCATCTTCATCGTCCATCATTCATCGTCCATCGTCCATCTCCATCGTCCATCGTCCATCTCCATCTCCATCGTCCATCGCCATTCTCCATCTATATCTCCATCGCCCATCTCCATCGTCTATCGTCCATTTCCATCTCCCTCGTCCATCTCCATCTCCATCTCCAGCGTCTATCGTACATCTCCATCGTCCATCTTCATCTCCATCTCCATCGTCCATTTCCATCTCCCTCGTCCATCTCCATCGTCCATCTCCATCTCCATCTCCATCGTCCATCTCAATCTCAATCTCCATCGTCCATCGTCCATCGTCCATCGTCCATCTCCATCGTCCATCGTCCATCTCCATCTCCATATCCATCTCCATCTCCATCGCCCATCGTCCATCTTCCATCTTCATCGTCCATCGTCCATCTCCATCTCCATCTCCATCTCCATTTCCATCTCCATCTGCATCGTCCATCTCCATCTCCATCTCCATTTCCATCGTCCTTCGTCCATCGTCCATCGTCCATCGTCCATCGTCCATCTCCATCGTCCATCTTCATCTTCATCTCCATCGTCCATTGTCCATCGTCCATCTCCATCTACATCTCCATCTCCATCGTCCATCTCCATCTCCATCTCCGGGTTAGGGTAAGGGTTTGAAGATGGAAGATGGACGATGGACGATGGAGATGGACGATGGACGATGGACGACGGACGATGGAGATGGACGATGGAATATGGACGATGGACGATGGAAATGGGGATGGAAATCTAACCCTAACCCTAACCCTAACCCTAACCCGGACATGGAGATGGAGATGGACGATGGAGATGGACGATGGAGATGGACGATGGAGATGGACGATGGAGATGGACGATGGACAATGGACGATGGACAATGGACGATGGACGATGGACGATGGTCGATGGACGATGGACGATGGAGTTGAAGATGGAGATGGAGATAGACGATGGACGATGGACGATGGACGATGGACGATGGACGATGGACGATGGACGATCGAGATAGAGATAGAGATGGATATGGACGATGGACGATGAAGATGGAAGATGGAGATGGATATGAATATGGACGATGGACGATGGACGATGTAGGTGGAGAAGGACGATGGACGATGGAGATGGACGATGGAATATGGACGATGGACGATGGAAATGGGGATGGAGATGGAGATGGACGATGGACGGTGGACGATAGACGATGGAGATGGACGGTGGACGATGGACGATGGAGATGCAGATGGACGATGGAGATGTAAATGGAGATGGAGATGGACGATGGACGATGGACGATGGAGATGGACGATGGACGAAGGAGATGGACGATGGACGATGGAGATTGAGATTGAGATGTAGATTCAGATGGACGATGGAGATGGACGATGGAGATGGACGATGGACGATGGAGATGGAGATGGACGATGGACGATGGACGATGAACGATGGAGTTGAAGATGCAGATGGAGATAGACGATGGACGATGGACGACGGACGATGGACGATGGACGATGGACGATGGACGATGGACGATGGATGATCGTCCATCGTCCATCGTCCATCGTCCATCGTCCATCTTCCATCTTCATCGTCCATCATTCATCGTCCATCGTCCATCTCCATCGTCCATCGTCCATCTCCATCTCCATCGTCCATCGCCATTCTCCATCTATATCTTGGGTTTGGGTTAGGGTTACGTTTAGGGTTAGGATTAGGGTTTAGGGTTAAGGTTAGGGTTAGGGTTATGGTTAGGATTAACGTCCATCTCCATCTCCATCTCCATCGTCCATCGTCCATCTTCCATCTTCATCGTCCATCGTCCATCTCCATCTCTATCACGATCATCCATCGTCCATCGTCCATCGTCCATCGTCCATCGTCCATCGTCCATCGTCCATCGTCCATCGTCCATCGTCTATCTCCATCTCCATCTTCAACTCCATCGTCCATCTCCATCGTCCATCGTCCATCTCCATCTCCATCGTCCATCGTCCATCTCCATCGTCCATCGTCCATCGTCCATCTCCATCTCTATCTCGATCATCCATCGTCCATCGTCCATCGTCCATCGTCCATCGTCCATCGTCCATCGTCCATCGTCTATCTCCATCTCCATCTTCAACTCCATCGTCCATCGACCATCGTCCATCTTCCATCTTCATCGTCCATCATCCATCGTACATCTCCATCGTCCCTCGTCCATCTCCATCTCCATCTCCATCGTCCATCGTACATCTCCATCGTCCATCTCCATCTCCATCTCCATCGTCCATCGTCCACCGTCCACCGTCCATCTCCATCTCCATCGTCCATCTCCATCTCCATCTCCGGGTTAGGGTAAGGGTTTCGGTTAGGGTTAGGTTTAGGGTTAGGATTAGGGTTTAGGGTTAGGGTTAGCGTCCATCGTCCATCTCCATCTCCATTTCCATCTCCATCGTCCATCGTTCATCTCCATCGTCCATCGTCCATCTCCATCTCCATATTCATCTCCATCTCCATCGCCCATCGTCCATCTTCCATCTTCATCGTCCATCGTCCATCTCCATCTCTATCTCGATCATCCATCGTCCATCGTCCATCGTCCATCGTCCATCGTCCATCGTCCATCGTCTATCTCCATCTCCATCTTCAACTCCATCGTCCATCGACCATCGTCCATCTTCCATCTTCATCGTCCATCATCCATCGTACATCTCCATCGTCCATCGTCCATCTCCATCGTCCATCGTCCATCGTCCATCTCCATCTCCATCGTCCATCGTCCATCTCCATCGTCCATCGTCCATCTTCAATCTTCATCGTCCATCGTCCATCGTCCATCTCCATCTCCATCGTCCATCGTCCATCTCCATCTCCATCGTCCATCTCCATCGTCCATCTGAATCTACATCTCAATCTCAATCTCCATCGTCCATCGTCCATCTCCTTCGTCCATCGTCCATCGTCCATCGTCCATCGTCCATCGTCCATCTCCATCTCCATTTACATCTCCATCGTCCATCTGCATCTCCATCGTCCATCGTCCACCGTCCATCTCCATCGTCTATCGTCCACCGTCCATCGTCTATCTCCATCGTCCATCTCCATCGTCCATCGTCCATCTCCATCTCCATCTCCATCGTCCATCGTCCATCGTCCATCGTCCATCTCCATCGGCCATCGTCCATCATCCATCGTCCATCGTCCATCTCCTTCGTCCATCGTCCATCTGAATCTACATCTCAATCTCAATCTCAATCTCCATCGTCCATCGTCCATCTCCATCGTCCATCTCCATCTCCATCGTCCATCGTCCATCTCCGTCGTCCATATCCATCTTCATCTCCATCGTCCATCGTCCTTCTCCACCTACATCGTCCATCGTCCATCGTCCATATTAATATCCATCTCCATCTTCCATCTTCATCGACCATCGTCCATATCCATCTCTATCTCTATCTCGGTCGTCCATCGTCCATCGTCCATCGTCCATCGTCCATCGTCCATCGTCCATCGCCCTTCTCCATCTATATCTCCATCGCCCATCTCCATCGTCTATCGTCCATTTCCATCTCCCTCGTCCATCTCCATCTCCATCGTCCATCGTACATCTCCATCGTCCATCTCCATCTCCATTTCCATCTCCATCGTCCATCGTCCACCGTCCACCGTCCATCTCCATCTCCATCGTCCATCTCCATCTCCATCTCCGGGTTAGGGTAAGGGTTTCGGTTAGGGTTAGGTTTAGGGTTAGGATTAGGGTTTAGGGTTAGGGTTAGGGTTAGGGTTAGCGTCCATCGTCCATCTCCATCTCCATTTCCATCTCCATCGTCCATCGTTCATCTCCATCGTCCATCGTCCATCTCCATCTCCATATCCATCTCCATCTCCATCGCCCATCGTCCATCTTCCATTTTCATCGTCCATCGTCCATCTCCATCTATATCTCGATCATCCATCGTCCATCGTCCATCGTCCATCGTCCATCGTCCATCGTCCATCGTCCATCGTCTATCTCCATCTCCATCTTCAACTCCATCGTCCATCGACCATCGTCCATCTTCCATCTTCATCGTCCATCATCCATCGTACATCTCCATCGTCCCTCGTCCATCTCCATCTCCATCTCCATCGTCCATCGTACATCTCCATCGTCCATCTCCATCTCCATTTCCATCTCCATCGTCCATCGTCCACCGTCCACCGTCCATCTCCATCTCCATCGTCCATCTCCATCTCCATCTCCGGGTTAGGGTAAGGGTTTCGGTTAGGGTTAGGTTTAGGGTTAGGATTAGGGTTTAGGGTTAGGGTTAGCGTCCATCGTCCATCTCCATCTCCATTTCCATCTCCATCGTCCATCGTTCATCTCCATCGTCCATCGTCCATATCCATCTCCATATCCATCTCCATCTCCATCGCCCATCGTCCATCTTCCATCTTCATCGTCCATCGTCCATCTCCATCTCTATCTCGATCATCCATCGTCCATCGTCCATCGTCCATCGTCCATCGTCCATCGTCCATCGTCCATCGTCCATCGTCTATCTCCATCTCCATCTTCAACTCCATCGTTCATCGACCATCGTCCATCTCCCATCTTCATCGTCCATCATCCATCGTACATCTCCATCGTCCATCGTCCATCTCCATCGTCCATCGTCCATCGTCCATCGTCCATCTCCATCTCCATCGTCCATCGTCCATCGTCCATCGTCCATCTCCATCGTCCATCGTCCATCGTCAATCTTCATCGTCCATCGTCCATCGTCCATCTCCATCTCCATCGTCCATCGTCCATCTCCATCTCCATCGTCCATCTCCATCGTCCATCTGAATCTACATCTCAATCTCAATCTCCATCGTCCATCGTCCATCTCCTTCGTCCATCGTCCATCTCCATCGTCCATCGTCCATCGCCCATCGTCCATCGTCCATCTCCATCTCCATCTCCAGCGTCTATCGTACATCTCCATCGTCCATCTTCATCTCCATCTCCATCGTCCATTTCCATCTCCCTCGTCCATCTCCATCTCCATCGTCCATCTCCATCTCCATCTCCATCGTCCATCTCAATCTCAATCTCCATCGTCCATCGTCCATCGTCCATCGTCCATCTCCATCGTCCATCGTCCATCTCCATCTCCATATCCATCTCCATCTCCATCGCCCATCGTCCATCTTCCATCTTCATCGTCCATCGTCCATCTCCATCTCCATCTCCATCTCCATTTCCATCTCCATCTGCATCGTCCATCTCCATCTCCATCTCCATTTCCATCGTCCTTCGTCCATCGTCCATCGTCCATCGTCCATCGTCCATCTCCATCGTCCATCTTCATCTTCATCTCCATCGTCCATTGTCCATCGTCCATCTCCATCTACATCTCCATCTCCATCGTCCATCTCCATCTCCATCTCCGGGTTAGGGTAAGGGTTTGAAGATGGAAGATGGACGATGGACGATGGAGATGGACGATGGACGATGGACGACGGACGATGGAGATGGACGATGGAATATGGACGATGGACGATGGAAATGGGGATGGAAATCTAACCCTAACCCTAACCCTAACCCTAACCCGGACATGGAGATGGAGATGGACGATGGAGATGGACGATGGAGATGGACGATGGAGATGGACGATGGAGATGGACGATGGACAATGGACGATGGACAATGGACGATGGACGATGGACGATGGTCGATGGACGATGGACGATGGAGTTGAAGATGGAGATGGAGATAGACGATGGACGATGGACGATGGACGATGGACGATGGACGATGGACGATGGACGATCGAGATAGAGATAGAGATGGATATGGACGATGGACGATGAAGATGGAAGATGGAGATGGATATGAATATGGACGATGGACGATGGACGATGTAGGTGGAGAAGGACGATGGACGATGGAGATGGACGATGGAATATGGACGATGGACGATGGAAATGGGGATGGAGATGGAGATGGACGATGGACGGTGGACGATAGACGATGGAGATGGACGGTGGACGATGGACGATGGAGATGCAGATGGACGATGGAGATGTAAATGGAGATGGAGATGGACGATGGACGATGGACGATGGAGATGGACGATGGACGAAGGAGATGGACGATGGACGATGGAGATTGAGATTGAGATGTAGATTCAGATGGACGATGGAGATGGACGATGGAGATGGACGATGGACGATGGAGATGGAGATGGACGATGGACGATGGACGATGAACGATGGAGTTGAAGATGCAGATGGAGATAGACGATGGACGATGGACGACGGACGATGGACGATGGACGATGGACGATGGACGATGGACGATGGATGATCGTCCATCGTCCATCGTCCATCGTCCATCGTCCATCTTCCATCTTCATCGTCCATCATTCATCGTCCATCGTCCATCTCCATCGTCCATCGTCCATCTCCATCTCCATCGTCCATCGCCATTCTCCATCTATATCTTGGGTTTGGGTTAGGGTTACGTTTAGGGTTAGGATTAGGGTTTAGGGTTAAGGTTAGGGTTAGGGTTATGGTTAGGATTAACGTCCATCTCCATCTCCATCTCCATCGTCCATCGTCCATCTTCCATCTTCATCGTCCATCGTCCATCTCCATCTCTATCACGATCATCCATCGTCCATCGTCCATCGTCCATCGTCCATCGTCCATCGTCCATCGTCCATCGTCCATCGTCCATCGTCTATCTCCATCTCCATCTTCAACTCCATCGTCCATCTCCATCGTCCATCGTCCATCTCCATCTCCATCGTCCATCGTCCATCTCCATCGTCCATCGTCCATCGTCCATCTCCATCTCTATCTCGATCATCCATCGTCCATCGTCCATCGTCCATCGTCCATCGTCCATCGTCCATCGTCCATCGTCTATCTCCATCTCCATCTTCAACTCCATCGTCCATCGACCATCGTCCATCTTCCATCTTCATCGTCCATCATCCATCGTACATCTCCATCGTCCCTCGTCCATCTCCATCTCCATCTCCATCGTCCATCGTACATCTCCATCGTCCATCTCCATCTCCATCTCCATCGTCCATCGTCCACCGTCCACCGTCCATCTCCATCTCCATCGTCCATCTCCATCTCCATCTCCGGGTTAGGGTAAGGGTTTCGGTTAGGGTTAGGTTTAGGGTTAGGATTAGGGTTTAGGGTTAGGGTTAGCGTCCATCGTCCATCTCCATCTCCATTTCCATCTCCATCGTCCATCGTTCATCTCCATCGTCCATCGTCCATCTCCATCTCCATATTCATCTCCATCTCCATCGCCCATCGTCCATCTTCCATCTTCATCGTCCATCGTCCATCTCCATCTCTATCTCGATCATCCATCGTCCATCGTCCATCGTCCATCGTCCATCGTCCATCGTCCATCGTCTATCTCCATCTCCATCTTCAACTCCATCGTCCATCGACCATCGTCCATCTTCCATCTTCATCGTCCATCATCCATCGTACATCTCCATCGTCCATCGTCCATCTCCATCGTCCATCGTCCATCGTCCATCTCCATCTCCATCGTCCATCGTCCATCTCCATCGTCCATCGTCCATCTTCAATCTTCATCGTCCATCGTCCATCGTCCATCTCCATCTCCATCGTCCATCGTCCATCTCCATCTCCATCGTCCATCTCCATCGTCCATCTGAATCTACATCTCAATCTCAATCTCCATCGTCCATCGTCCATCTCCTTCGTCCATCGTCCATCGTCCATCGTCCATCGTCCATCGTCCATCTCCATCTCCATTTACATCTCCATCGTCCATCTGCATCTCCATCGTCCATCGTCCACCGTCCATCTCCATCGTCTATCGTCCACCGTCCATCGTCTATCTCCATCGTCCATCTCCATCGTCCATCGTCCATCTCCATCTCCATCTCCATCGTCCATCGTCCATCGTCCATCGTCCATCTCCATCGGCCATCGTCCATCATCCATCGTCCATCGTCCATCTCCTTCGTCCATCGTCCATCTGAATCTACATCTCAATCTCAATCTCAATCTCCATCGTCCATCGTCCATCTCCATCGTCCATCTCCATCTCCATCGTCCATCGTCCATCTCCGTCGTCCATATCCATCTTCATCTCCATCGTCCATCGTCCTTCTCCACCTACATCGTCCATCGTCCATCGTCCATATTAATATCCATCTCCATCTTCCATCTTCATCGACCATCGTCCATATCCATCTCTATCTCTATCTCGGTCGTCCATCGTCCATCGTCCATCGTCCATCGTCCATCGTCCATCGTCCATCGCCCTTCTCCATCTATATCTCCATCGCCCATCTCCATCGTCTATCGTCCATTTCCATCTCCCTCGTCCATCTCCATCTCCATCGTCCATCGTACATCTCCATCGTCCATCTCCATCTCCATTTCCATCTCCATCGTCCATCGTCCACCGTCCACCGTCCATCTCCATCTCCATCGTCCATCTCCATCTCCATCTCCGGGTTAGGGTAAGGGTTTCGGTTAGGGTTAGGTTTAGGGTTAGGATTAGGGTTTAGGGTTAGGGTTAGGGTTAGGGTTAGCGTCCATCGTCCATCTCCATCTCCATTTCCATCTCCATCGTCCATCGTTCATCTCCATCGTCCATCGTCCATCTCCATCTCCATATCCATCTCCATCTCCATCGCCCATCGTCCATCTTCCATTTTCATCGTCCATCGTCCATCTCCATCTATATCTCGATCATCCATCGTCCATCGTCCATCGTCCATCGTCCATCGTCCATCGTCCATCGTCCATCGTCTATCTCCATCTCCATCTTCAACTCCATCGTCCATCGACCATCGTCCATCTTCCATCTTCATCGTCCATCATCCATCGTACATCTCCATCGTCCCTCGTCCATCTCCATCTCCATCTCCATCGTCCATCGTACATCTCCATCGTCCATCTCCATCTCCATTTCCATCTCCATCGTCCATCGTCCACCGTCCACCGTCCATCTCCATCTCCATCGTCCATCTCCATCTCCATCTCCGGGTTAGGGTAAGGGTTTCGGTTAGGGTTAGGTTTAGGGTTAGGATTAGGGTTTAGGGTTAGGGTTAGCGTCCATCGTCCATCTCCATCTCCATTTCCATCTCCATCGTCCATCGTTCATCTCCATCGTCCATCGTCCATATCCATCTCCATATCCATCTCCATCTCCATCGCCCATCGTCCATCTTCCATCTTCATCGTCCATCGTCCATCTCCATCTCTATCTCGATCATCCATCGTCCATCGTCCATCGTCCATCGTCCATCGTCCATCGTCCATCGTCCATCGTCCATCGTCTATCTCCATCTCCATCTTCAACTCCATCGTTCATCGACCATCGTCCATCTCCCATCTTCATCGTCCATCATCCATCGTACATCTCCATCGTCCATCGTCCATCTCCATCGTCCATCGTCCATCGTCCATCGTCCATCTCCATCTCCATCGTCCATCGTCCATCGTCCATCGTCCATCTCCATCGTCCATCGTCCATCGTCAATCTTCATCGTCCATCGTCCATCGTCCATCTCCATCTCCATCGTCCATCGTCCATCTCCATCTCCATCGTCCATCTCCATCGTCCATCTGAATCTACATCTCAATCTCAATCTCCATCGTCCATCGTCCATCTCCTTCGTCCATCGTCCATCTCCATCGTCCATCGTCCATCGCCCATCGTCCATCGTCCATCTCCATCTCCATCTCCAGCGTCTATCGTACATCTCCATCGTCCATCTTCATCTCCATCTCCATCGTCCATTTCCATCTCCCTCGTCCATCTCCATCTCCATCGTCCATCTCCATCTCCATCTCCATCGTCCATCTCAATCTCAATCTCCATCGTCCATCGTCCATCGTCCATCGTCCATCTCCATCGTCCATCGTCCATCTCCATCTCCATATCCATCTCCATCTCCATCGCCCATCGTCCATCTTCCATCTTCATCGTCCATCGTCCATCTCCATCTCCATCTCCATCTCCATTTCCATCTCCATCTGCATCGTCCATCTCCATCTCCATCTCCATTTCCATCGTCCTTCGTCCATCGTCCATCGTCCATCGTCCATCTCCATCGTCCATCTTCATCTTCATCTCCATCGTCCATTGTCCATCGTCCATCTCCATCTACATCTCCATCTCCATCGTCCATCTCCATCTCCATCTCCGGGTTAGGGTAAGGGTTTGGGTTAGGGTTAGGTTTAGGGTTAGGATTAGGGTTTAGGGTTAGGGTTAGGGTTAGGGTTAGGGTTAGGGTTAGGGTTAGGGTTAGGGTTAGGGTTAGCGTCCATCGTCCATCTCCATCTCCATTTCCGTCTCCATCGTCCATCTCCATCTCCATCGTCCATCGTCCACCGTCCACCGTCCATCTCCTTCTCCATAGTCCATCGTCCATCGTCCATCTCCATCTCCATCCCCATTTACATCGTCCATCATCCATATTCCATCGTCCATCTCCATCGTTCGTCGTCCATCGTCCATCGTCCATCGTCCATCTCCATCTCCATCTCCATCTCCATTTCCATCTCCATCTGCATCGTCCATCTCCATCTCCATCTCCATTTCCATCGTCCTTCGTCCATCGTCCATCGTCCATCGTCCATCTCCATCGTCCATCTCCATATCCATCTCCATCTCCATCGTCCATCGTCCATCTTCCATCTTCATCGTCCATCGTCCATCTCCATCTCTATCACGATCATCCATCGTCCATCGTCCATCGTCCATCGTCCATCGTCCATCGTCCATCGTCCATCGTCTATCTCCATCTCCATCTTCAACTCCATCGTCCATCTCCATCGTCCATCGTCCATCTCCATCTCCATCGTCCATCGTCCATCGTCCATCGTCCATCTCCATCGTCCATCGTCCATCGTCCATCTCCATCGTCCATCGTCCATTATCCATCGTCCATCGTCCATCTCCATCGTCCATCGTCCATCTGAATCTACATCTCAATCTCAATCTCAATCTCCATCGTCCATCGTCCATCGTCCATCTCCATCGTCAATCTCCATCTCCATCGTCCATCGTCCATCTCCGTCGTCCATATCCATCTTCATCTCCATCGTCCATCGTCCTTCTCCACCTACATCGTCCATCGTCCATCGTCCATATTCATATCCATCTCCATCTTCCATCTTCATCGTCCATCGTCCATATCCATCTCTATCTCTATCTCGATCGTCCATCGTCCATCGTCCATCGTCCATCGTCCATCGTCCATCGTCCATCGTCTATCTCCATCTCCATCTTCAACTCCATCGTCCATCGTCCATCGACCATCGTCCATCGTCCATCGTCCATTGTCCATCGTCCATTGTCCATCGTCCATCTCCATCTTCATCTCCATCGTCCATCTCCATCGTCCATCTCCATCGTCCATCTCCATCTCCATGTCCGGGTTAGGGTTAGGGTTAGGGTTAGGGTTAGGGTTAGCGTCCATCGTCCATCTCCTTCTCCATCTCCATCGTCCATCTCCATCGTCCATCGTCCATCTCCATCGTCCATATTCCATCGTCCATCGTCCATCGTCCATCTCCATCTCCATCTCCATCTCCATCTACATCGTCCATCTCCATATCCATCTCCATTTCCATCGTCCTTTGTCCACCTTCCATCTTCATCGTCCATCATCCATCGTCCATCGTCCATCGTCCATCGTCCATCGTCCATCGTCCATCTCCATCTCCATCGTCCATCGTCCATCGTCCATCGTCCATCTTCCATCTTCATCGTCCATCGTCCGTCGTCCATATCCTTCGTCCATCGTCCATCGTCCATCGTCCATCGTCCATCGTCCATCTCCATCTCCATCGTCCATCGTCCACCGTCCATCTCCATCTCCATAGTCCATCGTCCATCGTCCATCGTCCATCTCCATCGTCCATCTCCATCTCCATCTCCATCCCCATTTCCATCGTCCATCGTCCATATTCCATCGTCCATCTCCGTCGTCCGTCGTCCATCGTCCATCGTCCATCGTCCATCTCCATCGTCCATCGTCCATCTTCCATCTTTATCGTCCATCATCCATCGTCCATCGTCCATCTCCATCGTCCATCGTCCATCTCCATCTCCATCGTCCATCGTCCATCGTCCATCGTCCATCGTCCATCGCCCTTCTCCATCTATATCTCCATCGCCCATCTCCATCGTCTATCGTCCATTTCCATCTCCCTCGTCCATCTCCATCTCCATCGTCCATCGTACATCTCGATCGTCCATCTCCATCTCCATTTCCATCTCCATCGTCCATCGTCCATCGTTCATCTCCATCGTCCATCGTCCATCTCCATCTCCATATCCATCTCCATCTCCATCGCCCATCGTCCATCTTCCATCTTCATCGTCCATCGTCCATCTCCATCTCTATCTCGATCATCCATCGTCCATCGTCCATCGTCCATCGTCCATCGTCCATCGTCTATCTCCATCTCCATCTTCAACTCCATCGTCCATCGACCATCGTCCATCTTCCATCTTCATCGTCCATCATCCATCGTACATCTCCATCGTCCCTCGTCCATCTCCATCTCCATCTCCATCGTCCATCGTACATCTCCATCGTCCATCTCCATCTCCATTTCCATCTCCATCGTCCATCGTCCACCGTCCACCGTCCATCTCCATCTCCATCGTCCATCTCCATCTCCATCTCCGGGTTAGGGTAAGGGTTTCGGTTAGGGTTAGGTTTAGGGTTAGGATTAGTGTTTAGGGTTAGGGTTAGCGTCCATCGTCCATCTCCATCTCCATTTCCATCTCCATCGTCCATCGTTCATCTCCATCGTCCATCGTCCATCTCCATCTCCATATCCATCTCCATCTCCATCGCCCATCGTCCATCTTCCATCTTCATCGTCCATCGTCCATCTCCATCTCTATCTCGATCATCCATCGTCCATCGTCCATCGTCCATCGTCCATCGTCCATCGTCTATCTCCATCTCCATCTTCAACTCCATCGTCCATCGACCATCTTCCATCTTCATCGTCCATCATCCATCGTACATCTCCATCGTCCATCGTCCATCTCCATCTCCATCGTCCATCGTCCATCGTCCATCGTCCATCTCCATCTCCATCGTCCATCGTCCATCGTCCATCTCCATCGTCCATCGTCCATCTCCATCTTCCATCTGAATCTACATCTCAATCTCAATCTCCATCGTCCATCGTCCATCTCCTTCGTCCATCGTCCATCGTCCATCGTCCATCGTCCATCGTCCATCGTCCATCTCCATCTCCATTTACATCTCCATCGTCCATCTGCATCTCCATCGTCCATCGTCCACCGTCCATCTCCATCGTCTATCGTCCACCGTCCATCGTCCATCTCCATTTCCATCCCCATTTCCATCGTCCATCGTCCATATTCCATCGTCCATCTCCATCGTCCGTCGTCCATCGTCCATCTCCATCGTCCATCGTCCATCTTCCATCTTCATCGTCCATCATCCATCGTCCATCGTCCATCTCCATCGTCCATCGTCCATCGTCCATCGTCCATCGTCCATCGCCCTTCTCCATCTATATCTCCATCGCCCATCTCCATCGTCTATCGTCCATTTCCATCTCCCTCGTCCATCTCCATCTCCATCGTCCATCGTACATCTCCATCGTCCATCTCCATCTCCATTTCCATCTCCATCGTCCATCGTCCACCGTCCACCGTCCATCTCCATCTCCATCGTCCATCTCCATCTCCATCTCCGGGTTAGGGTAAGGGTTTCGGTTAGGGTTAGGTTTAGGGTTAGGATTAGGGTTTAGGGTTAGGGTTAGGGTTAGGGTTAGCGTCCATCGTCCATCTCCATCTCCATTTCCATCTCCATCGTCCATCGTTCATCTCCATCGTCCATCGTCCATCTCCATCTCCATATCCATCTCCATCGCCCATCGTCCATCTTCCATTTTCATCGTCCATCGTCCATCTCCATCTATATCTCGATCATCCATCGTCCATCGTCCATCGTCCATCGTCCATCGTCCATCGTCCATCGTCTATCTCCATCTCCATCTTCAACTCCATCGTCCATCGACCATCGTCCATCTTCCATCTTCATCGTCCATCATCCATCGTACATCTCCATCGTCCCTCGTCCATCTCCATCTCCATCTCCATCGTCCATCGTACATCTCCATCGTCCATCTCCATCTCCATTTCCATCTCCATCGTCCATCGTCCACCGTCCACCGTCCATCTCCATCTCCATCGTCCATCTCCATCTCCATCTCCGGGTTAGGGTAAGGGTTTCGGTTAGGGTTAGGTTTAGGGTTAGGATTAGGGTTTAGGGTTAGGGTTAGCGTCCATCGTCCATCTCCATCTCCATTTCCATCTCCATCGTCCATCGTTCATCTCCATCGTCCATCGTCCATCTCCATCTCCATATCCATCTCCATCTCCATCGCCCATCGTCCATCTTCCATCTTCATCGTCCATCGTCCATCTCCATCTCTATCTCGATCATCCATCGTCCATCGTCCATCGTCCATCGTCCATCGTCCATCGTCCATCGTCCATCGTCTATCTCCATCTCCATCTTCAACTCCATCGTTCATCGACCATCGTCCATCTCCCATCTTCATCGTCCATCATCCATCGTACATCTCCATCGTCCATCGTCCATCTCCATCGTCCATCGTCCATCGTCCATCGTCCATCTCCATCTCCATCGTCCATCGTCCATCGTCCATCGTCCATCTCCATCGTCCATCGTCCATCGTCAATCTTCATCGTCCATCGTCCATCGTCCATCTCCATCTCCATCGTCCATCGTCCATCTCCATCTCCATCGTCCATCTCCATCGTCCATCTGAATCTACATCTCAATCTCAATCTCCATCGTCCATCGTCCATCTCCTTCGTCCATCGTCCATCGTCCATCGTCCATCGTCCATCGTCCATCGTCTATCTCCATCTCCATCTTCAACTCCATCGTCCATCGTCCATCGACCATCGTCCATCGTCCATCGTCCATTGTCCATCGTCCATTGTCCATCGTCCATCTCCATCTTCATCTCCATCGTCCATCTCCATCGTCCATCTCCATCGTCCATCTCCATCTCCATGTCCGGGTTAGGGTTAGGGTTAGGGTTAGGGTTAGGGTTAGCGTCCATCGTCCATCTCCTTCTCCATCTCCATCGTCCATCTCCATCGTCCATCGTCCATCTCCATCGTCCATATTCCATCGTCCATCGTCCATCGTCCATCTCCATCTCCATCTCCATCTCCATCTACATCGTCCATCTCCATATCCATCTCCATTTCCATCGTCCTTTGTCCACCTTCCATCTTCATCGTCCATCATCCATCGTCCATCGTCCATCGTCCATCGTCCATCGTCCATCGTCCATCTCCATCTCCATCGTCCATCGTCCATCGTCCATCGTCCATCTTCCATCTTCATCGTCCATCGTCCGTCGTCCATATCCTTCGTCCATCGTCCATCGTCCATCGTCCATCGTCCATCGTCCATCTCCATCTCCATCGTCCATCGTCCACCGTCCATCTCCATCTCCATAGTCCATCGTCCATCGTCCATCGTCCATCTCCATCGTCCATCTCCATCTCCATCTCCATCCCCATTTCCATCGTCCATCGTCCATATTCCATCGTCCATCTCCGTCGTCCGTCGTCCATCGTCCATCGTCCATCGTCCATCTCCATCGTCCATCGTCCATCTTCCATCTTTATCGTCCATCATCCATCGTCCATCGTCCATCTCCATCGTCCATCGTCCATCTCCATCTCCATCGTCCATCGTCCATCGTCCATCGTCCATCGTCCATCGCCCTTCTCCATCTATATCTCCATCGCCCATCTCCATCGTCTATCGTCCATTTCCATCTCCCTCGTCCATCTCCATCTCCATCGTCCATCGTACATCTCGATCGTCCATCTCCATCTCCATTTCCATCTCCATCGTCCATCGTCCACCGTCCACCGTCCATCTCCATCTCAATCGACCATCTCCATCTCCATCTCCGGGTTAGGGTAAGGGTTTCGGTTAGGGTTAGGTTTAGGGTTAGGATTAGGGTTTAGGGTTAGGGTTAGGGTTAGGGTTAGCGTCCATCGTCCATCTCCATTTCCATCTCCATCGTCCATCGTCCATCGTTCATCTCCATCGTCCATCGTCCATCTCCATCTCCATATCCATCTCCATCTCCATCGCCCATCGTCCATCTTCCATCTTCATCGTCCATCGTCCATCTCCATCTCTATCTCGATCATCCATCGTCCATCGTCCATCGTCCATCGTCTATCTCCATCTCCATCTTCAACTCCATCGTCCATCGACCATCGTCCATCTTCCATCTTCATCGTCCATCATCCATCGTACATCTCCATCGTCCCTCGTCCATCTCCATCTCCATCTCCATCGTCCATCGTACATCTCCATCGTCCATCTCCATCTCCATTTCCATCTCCATCGTCCATCGTCCACCGTCCACCGTCCATCTCCATCTCCATCGTCCATCTCCATCTCCATCTCCGGGTTAGGGTAAGGGTTTCGGTTAGGGTTAGGTTTAGGGTTAGGATTAGTGTTTAGGGTTAGGGTTAGCGTCCATCGTCCATCTCCATCTCCATTTCCATCTCCATCGTCCATCGTTCATCTCCATCGTCCATCGTCCATCTCCATCTCCATATCCATCTCCATCTCCATCGCCCATCGTCCATCTTCCATCTTCATCGTCCATCGTCCATCTCCATCTCTATCTCGATCATCCATCGTCCATCGTCCATCGTCCATCGTCCATCGTCTATCTCCATCTCCATCTTCAACTCCATCGTCCATCGACCATCTTCCATCTTCATCGTCCATCATCCATCGTACATCTCCATCGTCCATCGTCCATCTCCATCTCCATCGTCCATCGTCCATCGTCCATCGTCCATCTCCATCTCCATCGTCCATCGTCCATCGTCCATCTCCATCGTCCATCGTCCATCTCCATCTTCCATCTGAATCTACATCTCAATCTCAATCTCCATCGTCCATCGTCCATCTCCTTCGTCCATCGTCCATCGTCCATCGTCCATCGTCCATCGTCCATCGTCCATCTCCATCTCCATTTACATCTCCATCGTCCATCTGCATCTCCATCGTCCATCGTCCACCGTCCATCTCCATCGTCTATCGTCCACCGTCCATCGTCCATCTCCATTTCCATCCCCATTTCCATCGTCCATCGTCCATATTCCATCGTCCATCTCCATCGTCCGTCGTCCATCGTCCATCTCCATCGTCCATCGTCCATCTTCCATCTTCATCGTCCATCATCCATCGTCCATCGTCCATCTCCATCGTCCATCGTCCATCGTCCATCGTCCATCGTCCATCGCCCTTCTCCATCTATATCTCCATCGCCCATCTCCATCGTCTATCGTCCATTTCCATCTCCCTCGTCCATCTCCATCTCCATCGTCCATCGTACATCTCCATCGTCCATCTCCATCTCCATTTCCATCTCCATCGTCCATCGTCCACCGTCCACCGTCCATCTCCATCTCCATCGTCCATCTCCATCTCCATCTCCGGGTTAGGGTAAGGGTTTCGGTTAGGGTTAGGTTTAGGGTTAGGATTAGGGTTTAGGGTTAGGGTTAGGGTTAGGGTTAGCGTCCATCGTCCATCTCCATCTCCATTTCCATCTCCATCGTCCATCGTTCATCTCCATCGTCCATCGTCCATCTCCATCTCCATATCCATCTCCATCGCCCATCGTCCATCTTCCATTTTCATCGTCCATCGTCCATCTCCATCTATATCTCGATCATCCATCGTCCATCGTCCATCGTCCATCGTCCATCGTCCATCGTCCATCGTCTATCTCCATCTCCATCTTCAACTCCATCGTCCATCGACCATCGTCCATCTTCCATCTTCATCGTCCATCATCCATCGTACATCTCCATCGTCCCTCGTCCATCTCCATCTCCATCTCCATCGTCCATCGTACATCTCCATCGTCCATCTCCATCTCCATTTCCATCTCCATCGTCCATCGTCCACCGTCCACCGTCCATCTCCATCTCCATCGTCCATCTCCATCTCCATCTCCGGGTTAGGGTAAGGGTTTCGGTTAGGGTTAGGTTTAGGGTTAGGATTAGGGTTTAGGGTTAGGGTTAGCGTCCATCGTCCATCTCCATCTCCATTTCCATCTCCATCGTCCATCGTTCATCTCCATCGTCCATCGTCCATCTCCATCTCCATATCCATCTCCATCTCCATCGCCCATCGTCCATCTTCCATCTTCATCGTCCATCGTCCATCTCCATCTCTATCTCGATCATCCATCGTCCATCGTCCATCGTCCATCGTCCATCGTCCATCGTCCATCGTCCATCGTCTATCTCCATCTCCATCTTCAACTCCATCGTTCATCGACCATCGTCCATCTCCCATCTTCATCGTCCATCATCCATCGTACATCTCCATCGTCCATCGTCCATCTCCATCGTCCATCGTCCATCGTCCATCGTCCATCTCCATCTCCATCGTCCATCGTCCATCGTCCATCGTCCATCTCCATCGTCCATCGTCCATCGTCAATCTTCATCGTCCATCGTCCATCGTCCATCTCCATCTCCATCGTCCATCGTCCATCTCCATCTCCATCGTCCATCTCCATCGTCCATCTGAATCTACATCTCAATCTCAATCTCCATCGTCCATCGTCCATCTCCTTCGTCCATCGTCCATCTCCATCGTCCATCGTCCATCGCCCATCGTCCATCGTCCATCTCCATCGTCCATTTACATCTCCATCGTCCATCTGCATCTCCATCGTCCATCGTCCACCGTCCATCTCCATCGTCTATCGTCCACCGTCCATCGTCCATCTCCATCTCCATCCCCATTTCCATCGTCCATCGTCCATATTCCATCGTCCATCTCCATCGTCCGTCGTCCATCGTCCATCGTCCATCGTCCATCTTCCATCTTCATCGTCCATCATTCATCGTCCATCGTCCATCTCCATCGTCCATCGTCCATCTCCATCTCCATCGTCCATCGCCATTCTCCATCTATATCTCCATCGCCCATCTCCATCGTCTATCGTCCATTTCCATCTCCCTCGTCCATCTCCATCTCCATCTCCAGCGTCTATCGTACATCTCCATCGTCCATCTTCATCTCCATCTCCATCGTCCATTTCCATCTCCCTCGTCCATCTCCATCTCCATCGTCCATCTCCATCTCCATCTCCATCGTCCATCTCAATCTCAATCTCCATCGTCCATCGTCCATCGTCCATCGTCCATCTCCATCGTCCATCGTCCATCTCCATCTCCATATCCATCTCCATCTCCATCGCCCATCGTCCATCTTCCATCTTCATCGTCCATCGTCCATCTCCATCTCCATCTCCATCTCCATTTCCATCTCCATCTGCATCGTCCATCTCCATCTCCATCTCCATTTCCATCGTCCTTCGTCCATCGTCCATCGTCCATCGTCCATCGTCCATCTCCATCGTCCATCTTCATCTTCATCTCCATCGTCCATTGTCCATCGTCCATCTCCATCTACATCTCCATCTCCATCGTCCATCTCCATCTCCATCTCCGGGTTAGGGTAAGGGTTTGGGTTAGGGTTAGGTTTAGGGTTAGGATTAGGGTTTAGGGTTAGGGTTAGGGTTAGGGTTAGGGTTAGGGTTAGGGTTAGGGTTAGCGTCCATCGTCCATCTCCATCTCCATTTCCGTCTCCATCGTCCATCTCCATCTCCATCGTCCATCGTCCACCGTCCACCGTCCATCTCCATCTCCATAGTCCATCGTCCATCGTCCATCTCCATCTCCATCCCCATTTACATCGTCCATCATCCATATTCCATCGTCCATCTCCATCGTTCGTCGTCCATCGTCCATCGTCCATCGTCCATCTCCATCTCCATCTCCATCTCCATCTCCATTTCCATCTCCATCTGCATCGTCCATCTCCATCTCCATCTCCATTTCCATCGTCCTTCGTCCATCGTCCATCGTCCATCGTCCATCTCCATCGTCCATCTCCATATCCATCTCCATCTCCATCGTCCATCGTCCATCTTCCATCTTCATCGTCCATCGTCCATCTCCATCTCTATCACGATCATCCATCGTCCATCGTCCATCGTCCATCGTCCATCGTCCATCGTCCATCGTCCATCGTCTATCTCCATCTCCATCTTCAACTCCATCGTCCATCTCCATCGTCCATCGTCCATCTCCATCTCCATCGTCCATCGTCCATCGTCCATCGTCCATCTCCATCGTCCATCGTCCATCGTCCATCTCCATCGTCCATCGTCCATTATCCATCGTCCATCGTCCATCTCCATCGTCCATCGTCCATCTGAATCTACATCTCAATCTCAATCTCAATCTCCATCGTCCATCGTCCATCGTCCATCTCCATCGTCAATCTCCATCTCCATCGTCCATCGTCCATCTCCGTCGTCCATATCCATCTTCATCTCCATCGTCCATCGTCCTTCTCCACCTACATCGTCCATCGTCCATCGTCCATATTCATATCCATCTCCATCTTCCATCTTCATCGTCCATCGTCCATATCCATCTCTATCTCTATCTCGATCGTCCATCGTCCATCGTCCATCGTCCATCGTCCATCGTCCATCGTCCATCGTCTATCTCCATCTCCATCTTCAACTCCATCGTCCATCGTCCATCGACCATCGTCCATCGTCCATCGTCCATTGTCCATCGTCCATTGTCCATCGTCCATCTCCATCTTCATCTCCATCGTCCATCTCCATCGTCCATCTCCATCGTCCATCTCCATCTCCATGTCCGGGTTAGGGTTAGGGTTAGGGTTAGGGTTAGCGTCCATCGTCCATCTCCTTCTCCATCTCCATCGTCCATCTCCATCGTCCATCGTCCATCTCCATCGTCCATATTCCATCGTCCATCGTCCATCGTCCATCTCCATCTCCATCTCCATCTCCATCTACATCGTCCATCTCCATATCCATCTCCATTTCCATCGTCCTTTGTCCACCTTCCATCTTCATCGTCCATCATCCATCGTCCATCGTCCATCGTCCATCGTCCATCTCCATCTCCATCGTCCATCGTCCATCGTCCATCGTCCATCTTCCATCTTCATCGTCCATCGTCCGTCGTCCATATCCTTCGTCCATCGTCCATCGTCCATCGTCCATCGTCCATCGTCCATCTCCATCTCCATCGTCCATCGTCCACCGTCCATCTCCATCTCCATAGTCCATCGTCCATCGTCCATCGTCCATCTCCATCGTCCATCTCCATCTCCATCTCCATCCCCATTTCCATCGTCCATCGTCCATATTCCATCGTCCATCTCCGTCGTCCGTCGTCCATCGTCCATCGTCCATCGTCCATCTCCATCGTCCATCGTCCATCTTCCATCTTTATCGTCCATCATCCATCGTCCATCGTCCATCTCCATCGTCCATCGTCCATCTCCATCTCCATCGTCCATCGTCCATCGTCCATCGTCCATCGTCCATCGCCCTTCTCCATCTATATCTCCATCGCCCATCTCCATCGTCTATCGTCCATTTCCATCTCCCTCGTCCATCTCCATCTCCATCGTCCATCGTACATCTCGATCGTCCATCTCCATCTCCATTTCCATCTCCATCGTCCATCGTCCACCGTCCACCGTCCATCTCCATCTCAATCGACCATCTCCATCTCCATCTCCGGGTTAGGGTAAGGGTTTCGGTTAGGGTTAGGTTTAGGGTTAGGATTAGGGTTTAGGGTTAGGGTTAGGGTTAGGGTTAGCGTCCATCGTCCATCTCCATTTCCATCTCCATCGTCCATCGTCCATCGTTCATCTCCATCGTCCATCGTCCATCTCCATCTCCATATCCATCTCCATCTCCATCGCCCATCGTCCATCTTCCATCTTCATCGTCCATCGTCCATCTCCATCTCTATCTCGATCATCCATCGTCCATCGTCCATCGTCCATCGTCCATCGTCTATCTCCATCTCCATCTTCAACTCCATCGTCCATCGACCATCGTCCATCTTCCATCTTCATCGTCCATCATCCATCGTACATCTCCATCGTCCCTCGTCCATCTCCATCTCCATCTCCATCGTCCATCGTACATCTCCATCGTCCATCTCCATCTCCATTTCCATCTCCATCGTCCATCGTCCACCGTCCACCGTCCATCTCCATCTCCATCGTCCATCTCCATCTCCATCTCCGGGTTAGGGTAAGGGTTTCGGTTAGGGTTAGGTTTAGGGTTAGGATTAGTGTTTAGGGTTAGGGTTAGCGTCCATCGTCCATCTCCATCTCCATTTCCATCTCCATCGTCCATCGTTCATCTCCATCGTCCATCGTCCATCTCCATCTCCATATCCATCTCCATCTCCATCGCCCATCGTCCATCTTCCATCTTCATCGTCCATCGTCCATCTCCATCTCTATCTCGATCATCCATCGTCCATCGTCCATCGTCCATCGTCCATCGTCCATCGTCCATCGTCTATCTCCATCTCCATCTTCAACTCCATCGTCCATCGACCATCTTCCATCTTCATCGTCCATCATCCATCGTACATCTCCATCGTCCATCGTCCATCTCCATCTCCATCGTCCATCGTCCATCGTCCATCGTCCATCTCCATCTCCATCGTCCATCGTCCATCGTCCATCTCCATCGTCCATCGTCCATCTCCATCTTCCATCTGAATCTACATCTCAATCTCAATCTCCATCGTCCATCGTCCATCTCCTTCGTCCATCGTCCATCGTCCATCGTCCATCGTCCATCTCCATCTCCATTTACATCTCCATCGTCCATCTGCATCTCCATCGTCCATCGTCCACCGTCCATCTCCATCGTCTATCGTCCACCGTCCATCGTCCATCTCCATTTCCATCCCCATTTCCATCGTCCATCGTCCATATTCCATCGTCCATCTCCATCGTCCGTCGTCCATCGTCCATCTCCATCGTCCATCGTCCATCTTCCATCTTCATCGTCCATCATCCATCGTCCATCGTCCATCTCCATCGTCCATCGTCCATCTCCATCTCCATCGTCCATCGCCATTCTCCATCTATATCTCCATCGCCCATCTCCATCGTCTATCTTCCATTTCCATCTCCCTCGTCCATCTCCATCTCCATCTCCAGCGTCTATCGTACATCTCCATCGTCCATCTTCATCTCCATCTCCATCGTCCATTTCCATCTCCCTCGTCCATCTCCATCGTCCATCTCCATCTCCATCTCCATCGTCCATCTCAATCTCAATCTCCATCGTCCATCGTCCATCGTCCATCTCCATCGTCCATCGTCCATCTCCATCTCCATATCCATGTCCATCTCCATCGCCCATCGTCCATCTTCCATCTTCATCGTCCATCGTCCATCTCCATCTCTATCTCGATCATCCATCGTCCATCGTCCATCGTCCATCGTCCATCGTCCGTCGTCCATCGTCCATCGTCCATCGTCCGTCGTCCATCGTCCATCGTCTATCTCCATCTGCATCTTCAACTCCATCGTTCATCGTCCATCGTCCATCGTCCATCTCCATCTCCATCGTCCATCGTCCATCTCCATCGTCCATCTCCATCGTCCATCTGAATCTACATCTCAATCTCAATCTCCATCGTCCATCGTCCATCTCCTTCGTCCATCGTCCATCTCCATCGTCCATCGTCCATCGTCCATCGTCCATCTCCATCTCCATTTACATCTCCATCGTCCATCTGCATCTCCATCGTCCATCGTCCACCGTCCATCTCCATCGTCTATCGTCCACCGTCCATCGTCCATCTCCATCTCCATCCCCATTTCCATCGTCCATCGTCCATATTCCATCGTCCATCTCCATCGTCCGTCGTCCATCGTCCATCGTCCATCGTCCATCGTCCATCTTCCATCTTCATCGTCCATCATTCATCGTCCATCGTCCATCTCCATCGTCCATCGTCCATCTCCATCTCCATCGTCCATCGCCATTCTCCATCTATATCTTGGGTTTGGGTTAGGGTTAGGTTTAGGGTTAGGATTAGGGTTTAGGGTTAAGGTTAGGGTTAGGGTTAGGGTTATGGTTAGGATTAACGTCCATCTCCATCTCCATCTCCATCGTCCATCGTCCATCTTCCATCTTCATCGTCCATCGTCCATCTCCATCTCTATCACGATCATCCATCGTCCATCGTCCATCGTCCATCGTCCATCGTCCATCGTCCATCGTCCATCGTCCATCGTCCATCGTCTATCTCCATCTCCATCTTCAACTCCATCGTCCATCTCCATCGTCCATCGTCCATCTCCATCTCCATCGTCCATCGTCCATCTCCATCGTCCATCGTCCATCGTCCATCTCCATCTCTATCTCGATCATCCATCGTCCATCGTCCGTCGTCCATCGTCCATCGTCGATCGTCCATCTCCATCGTCCATCGTCCATCGTCCATCTTCCATCTTCATCGTCCATCATCCATCGTCCATCGTCCGTCTCCATCGTCCATCGTCCATCTCCATCTCCATCGTCCATCGTCCATCGCCATTCTCCATCTATATCTCCATCGCCCATCTCCATCGTCTATCGTCCATTTCCATCTCCCTCGTCCATCTCCATCTCCATCTCCAGCGTCCATCGTACATCTCCATCGTCCATCTTCATCTCCATCTCCATCGTCCATTTCCATCTCCCTCGTCCATCTCCATCGTCCATCGTCCATCTCCATCTCCATCTCCATCGTCCATCTCAATCTCAATCTCAATCTCCATCGTCCATCGTCCACCGTCCACCGTCCATCTCCATTTCCATAGTCCATCGTCCATCGTCCATCGTCCATCGTCCATCTCCATCTCCATCTCCATCCCCATTTCCATCGTCCATCGTCCATGTTCCATCGTCCATCTCCATCGTTCGTCGTCCATCGTCCATCGTCCATCGTCCATCGTCCATCGTCCATCGTCCATCGTCCATCTCCATCTCCATCTCCATTTCCATCTCCATCTGCATCGTCCATCTCCATCTCCATCTCCATTTCCATCGTCCTTCGTCCACCGTCCATCGTCCATCGTCCATCTCCATCGTCCATCTTCCATCTTCATCGTCCATCATCCATCGTCCATCGTCCATCTCCATCGTCCATCGTCCATCTCCATCGTCCATCGTCCATCGCCACTCTCCATCTATATCTCCATCGCCCATCTCCATCGTCTATCGTCCATTTCCATCTCCCTCGTCCATCTCCATCTCCATCTCCAGCGTCCATCGTACATCTCCATCGTCCATCTTCATCTCCATCTCCATCGTCCATTTCCATCTCCCTCGTCCATCTCCATCTCCATCTCCAGCGTCCATCGTACATCTCCATCGTCCATCTTCATCTCCATCTCCATCGTCCATTTCCATCTCCATCGTCCATCGTCCATCTCCATCTCCATCGTCCATCTCCATCTCCATATCCATCTCCATCTCCATCGCCCATCGTCCATCTTCCATCTGCATCGTCCATCGTCCATCTCCATCTCTATCTCGATCATCCATCGTCCATCGTCCATCGTCCATCGTCCATCGTCCATCGTCCATCGTCTATCTCCATCTCCATCTTCAACTCCATCGTCCATCGACCATCGTCCATGTTCCATCTTCATCGTCCATCATCCATCGTACATCTCCATCGTCCATCGTCCATCTCCATTTCCATCTCCATCTGCATCGTCCATCTCCATCTCCATCTCCATTTCCATCGTCCTTCGTCCACCGTCCATCGTCCATCGTCCATCTCCATCGTCCATCTTCCATCTTCATCGTCCATCATCCATCGTCCATCGTCCATCTCCATCGTCCATCGTCCATCGTCCATCTCCATCTCCATCGTCCATCGTCCATCGCCACTCTCCATCTATATCTCCATCGCCCATCTCCATCGTCTATCGTCCATTTCCATCTCCCTCGTCCATCTCCATCTCCATCTCCAGCGTCCATCGTACATCTCCATCGTCCATCTTCATCTCCATCTCCATCGTCCATTTCCATCTCCCTCGTCCATCTCCATCTCCATCGTCCATCTCCATCTCCATCTCCATCGTCCATCTCAATCTCAATCTCCATCGTCCATCGTCCATCGTCCATCTCCATCGTCCATCGTCCATCTCCATCTCCATATCCATCTCCATCTCCATCGCCCATCGTCCATCTTCCATCTTCATCGTCCATAGTCCATCTCCATCTATATCTCGATCATCCATCGTCCATCGTCCATCGTCCATCGTCCATCGTCTATCTCCATCTCCATCTTCAACTCCATCGTCCATCGACCATCGTCCATCTTCCATCTTCATCGTCCATCATCCATCGTACATCTCCATCGTCCCTCGTCCATCTCCATCTCCATCTCCATCGTCCATCGTACATCTCCATCGTCCATCTCCATCTCCATTTCCATCTCCATCATCCATCGTCCACTGTCCACCGTCCATCTCCATCTCCATCGTCCATCTCCATCTCCATCTCCGGGTTAGGGTAAGGGTTTCGGTTAGGGTTAGGATTAGGGTTTAGGGTTAGGGTTAGGGTTAGGGTTAGCGTCCATCGTCCATCTCCATCTCCATTTCCATCTCCATCGTCCATCGTTCATCTCCATCGTCCATCGTCCATCTCCATCTACATATCCATCTCCATCTCCATCGCCCATCGTCCATCTTCCATCTTCATCGTCCATCGTCCATCTCCATCTTCAACTCCATCGTCCATCGACCATCGTCCATCTTCCATCTTCATCGTCCATCATCCATCGTACATCTCCATCGTCCATCGTCCATCTCCATCTCCATCGTCCATCGTCCATCTCCATCTCCATCGTCCATCGTCCATCTCCATCGTCCATCGTCCATCTTTCATCTTCATCGTCCATCGTCCATCTCCATCGTCCATCGTCCATCTCCATCGTCCATCTGAATCTACATCTCAATCTCAATCTCAATCTCCATCGTCCATCGTCCATCGTCCATCTCCTTCGTCCATCGTCCATCTCCATCGTCCATCGTCCATCTCCATCTCCATTTACATCTCCATCGTCCATCTGCATCTCCATCCCCATTTCCATCGTCCATCGTCCATATTCCATCGTCCATCTCCATCGTCCGTCGTCCATCGTCCATCGTCCATCTCCATCGTCCATCGTCCATCTTCCATCTTCATCGTCCATCATCCATCGTCCATCGTCCATCTCCATCGTCCATCGTCCATCTCCATCTCCATCGTCCATCGTCCATCGCCATTCTCCATCTATATCTCCATCGCCCATCTCCATCGTCTATCGTCCATTTCCATCTCCCTCGTCCATCTCCATCTCCATCTCCATCTCCAGCGTCCATCGTACATCTCCATCGTCCATCTTCATCTCCATCTCCATCGTCCATTTCCATCTCCCTCGTCCATCTCCATCGTCCATCGTCCATCTCCATCTCCATCTCCATCGTCCATCTCAATCTCAATCTCAATCTCCATCGTCCATCGTCCATCGTCCATCGTCCATCGTCCATCTCCATCGTCCATCTTCATCTCCATCTCCATCGTCCATTGTCCATCGTCCATCTCCATCTCCATTTCCGTCTCCATCGTTCATCTCCATCTCCATCGTCCATCGTCCACCGTCCACCGTCCATCTCAATTTCCATAGTCCATCGTCCATCGTCCATCGTCCATCTCCATCTCCATCCCCATTTCCATCGTCCATCGTCCATGTTCCATCGTCCATCTCCATCGTTCGTCGTCCATCGTCCATCGTCCATCGTCCATCGTCCATCTCCATCTCCATCTCCATCTCCATTTCCATCTCCATCTGCATCGTCCATCTCCATCTCCATCTCCATTTCCATCGTCCTTCGTCCACCGTCCATCGTCCATCGTCCATCTCCATCGTCCATCTCCATATCCATCTCCATCGTCCATCGTCCATCGTCCATCTTCCATCTTCATCGTCCATCTCCATCTCTATCACGATCATCCATCGTCCATCGTCCATCGTCCATCGTCCATCGTCCATCGTCTATCTCCATCTCCATCTTCAACTCCATCGTCCATCTCCATCGTCCATCGTCCATCTCCATCTCCATCGTCCATCGTCCATCTCCATCGTCCATCGTCCATCGTCCATCGTCCATCTCCATCGTCCATCGTCCATCATCCATCGTCCGTCGTCCATCTCCATCGTCCATCGTCCATCTGAATCTACATCTCAATCTCAATCTCCATCGTCCATCGTCCATCGTCCATCTCCATCGTCCATCTCCATCTCCATCTCCATCGTCCATCTCAATCTCAATCTCCATCGTCCATCGTCCATCGTCCATCGTCCTTCTCCATCGTCCATCGTCCATCTCCATCTCCATATCCATGTCCATCGTCCATCGTCCATCGTCCATCTCCATCTCCATCGTCCATCGTCCATCGTCCATCTCCATCGTCCATCGTCCATCTTCCATCTTCATCGTCCATCGTCCATCGTCCATCGTCCATCGTCCATCTCCATCGTCCATCTGAATCTACATCTCAATCTCAATCTCAATCTCCATCGTCCATCGTCCATCTCCTTCGTCCATCGTCCATCGTCCATCGTCCATCTCCATCTCCATCTCCATTTACATCTCCATCGTCCATCTGCATCTCCATCCCCATTTCCATCGTCCATCGTCCATATTCCATCGTCCATCTCCATCGTCCGTCGTCCATCGTCCATCGTCCATCTCCATCGTCCATCGTCCATCTTCCATCTTCATCGTCCATCATCCATCGTCCATCGTCCATCTCCATCGTCCATCGTCCATCTCCATCTCCATCGTCCATCGTCCATCGCCATTCTCCATCTATATCTCCATCGCCCATCTCCATCGTCTATCGTCCATTTCCATCTCCCTCGTCCATCTCCATCTCCATCTCCAGCGTCCATCGTACATCTCCATCGTCCATCTTCATCTCCATCTCCATCTTCCATTTCCATCTCCCTCGTCCATCTCCATCGTCCATCGTCCATCTCCATCTCCATCTCCATCGTCCATCTCAATCTCAATCTCAATCTCCATCGTCCATCGTCCATCGTCCATCGTCCATCGTCCATCGTCCATCTCCATCGTCCATCTTCATCTCCATCGTCCATCGTCCATTGTCCATCGTCCATCTCCATCTACATCTCCATCGTCCATCTCCATCTCCATCTCCGGGTTAGGGTAAGGGTTTGGGTTAGGGTTAGGTTTAGGGTTAGGATTAGGGTTTAGGGTTAGGGTTAGGGTTATGGTTATGGTTAGGTTTAGGGTTAGGGTTAGGGTTAGGGTTAGCGTCCACCGTCCATCTCCATCGTCTATCTTCCACCGTCCATCGTCCATCTCCATCTCCATCCCCATTTCCATCGTCCATCGTCCATATTCCATCGTCCATCTCCATCGTCCGTCGTCCATCGTCCATCGTCCATCTCCATCGTCCATCGTCCATCTTCCATCTTCATCGTCCATCATCCATCGTCCATCGTCCATCTCCATCGTCCATCGTCCATCTCCATCTCCATCGTCCATCGCCATTCTCCATCTATATCTCCATCGCCCATCTCCATCGTCTATCGTCCATTTCCATCTCCCTCGTCCATCTCCATCTCCAGCGTCTATCGTACATCTCCATCGTCCATCTTCATCTCCATCTCCATCGTCCATTTCCATCTCCCTCGTCCATCTCCATCTCCATCGTCCATCTCCATCTCCATCTCCATCGTCCATCTCAATCTCAATCTCCATCGTCCATCGTCCATCGTCAATCGTCCATCGTCCATCGTCCATCTCCGTCGTCCATCGTCCATCTCCATCTCCATATCCATCTCCATCTCCATCGCCCATCGTCCATCTTCCATCTTCATCGTCCATCGTCCATCTCCATCTCTATCTCGATCATCCATCGTCCATCGTCCATCGTCCATCGTCCATCGTCCGTCGTCCATCGTCCATCGTCTATCTCCATCTCCATCTTCAACTCCATCGTCCATCGACCATCGTCCATCTTCCATCTTCATCGTCCATCGTCCATCTCCATCTCTATCTCGATCATCCATCGTCCATCGTCCATCGTCCATCGTCCATCGTCCGTCGTCCATCGTCCATCGTCTATCTCCATCTCCATCTTCAACTCCATCGTCCATCGACCATCGTCCATCTTCCATCTTCATCGTCCATCATCCATCGTACATCTCCATCGTCCCTCGTCCATCTCCATCTCCATCTCCATCGTCCATCGTACATCTCCATCGTCCATCTCCATCTCCATTTCCATCTCCATCGTCCATCGTCCACCGTCCACCGTCCATCTCCATCTCCATCGTCCATCTCCATCTTCATCTCCGGGTTAGGGTAAGGGTTTCGGTTAGGGTTAGGTTTAGGGTTAGGATTAGGTTTTAGGGTTAGGGTTAGGGTTAGGGTTAGCGTCCATCGTCCATCTCCATCTCCATTTCCATCTCCATCGTCCATCGTTCATCTCCATCGTCCATCGTCCATCTCCATCTCCATATCCATCTCCATCTCCATCGCCCATCGTCCATCTTCCATCTGCATCGTCCATCGTCCATCTCCATCTCTATCTCGATCATCCATCGTCCATCGTCCATCGTCCATCGTCCATCGTCCATCGTCCATCGTCCATCGTCTATCTCCATCTCCATCTTCAACTCCATCGTCCATCGACCATCGTCCATGTTCCATCTTCATCGTCCATCATCCATCGTACATCTCCATCGTCCATCGTCCATCTCCATCTCCATTTCCATCTCCATCTGCATCGTCCATCTCCATCTCCATCTCCATTTCCATCGTCCTTCGTCCACCGTCCATCGTCCATCGTCCATCTCCATCGTCCATCTTCCATCTTCATCGTCCATCATCCATCGTCCATCGTCCATCTCCATCGTCCATCGTCCATCGTCCATCTCCATCTCCATCGTCCATCGTCCATCGCCACTCTCCATCTATATCTCCATCGCCCATCTCCATCGTCTATCGTCCATTTCCATCTCCCTCGTCCATCTCCATCTCCATCTCCAGCGTCCATCGTACATCTCCATCGTCCATCTTCATCTCCATCTCCATCGTCCATTTCCATCTCCCTCGTCCATCTCCATCTCCATCGTCCATCTCCATCTCCATCTCCGGGTTAGGGTAAGGGTTTGGGTTAGGGTTAGGTTTAGGGTTAGGATTAGGGTTTAGGGTTAGGGTTAGGGTTATGGTTATGGTTAGGTTTAGGGTTAGGGTTAGGGTTAGGGTTAGCGTCCACCGTCCATCTCCATCGTCTATCTTCCACCGTCCATCGTCCATCTCCATCTCCATCCCCATTTCCATCGTCCATCGTCCATATTCCATCGTCCATCTCCATCGTCCGTCGTCCATCGTCCATCGTCCATCTCCATCGTCCATCGTCCATCTTCCATCTTCATCGTCCATCATCCATCGTCCATCGTCCATCTCCATCGTCCATCGTCCATCTCCATCTCCATCGTCCATCGCCATTCTCCATCTATATCTCCATCGCCCATCTCCATCGTCTATCGTCCATTTCCATCTCCCTCGTCCATCTCCATCTCCAGCGTCTATCGTACATCTCCATCGTCCATCTTCATCTCCATCTCCATCGTCCATTTCCATCTCCCTCGTCCATCTCCATCTCCATCGTCCATCTCCATCTCCATCTCCATCGTCCATCTCAATCTCAATCTCCATCGTCCATCGTCCATCGTCAATCGTCCATCGTCCATCGTCCATCTCCATCGTCCATCGTCCATCTCCATCTCCATATCCATCTCCATCTCCATCGCCCATCGTCCATCTTCCATCTTCATCGTCCATCGTCCATCTCCATCTCTATCTCGATCATCCATCGTCCATCGTCCATCGTCCATCGTCCATCGTCCGTCGTCCATCGTCCATCGTCTATCTCCATCTCCATCTTCAACTCCATCGTCCATCGACCATCGTCCATGTTCCATCTTCATCGTCCATCATCCATCGTACATCTCCATCGTCCATCGTCCATCTCCATCTCCATTTCCATCTCCATCTGCATCGTCCATCTCCATCTCCATCTCCATTTCCATCGTCCTTCGTCCACCGTCCATCGTCCATCGTCCATCTCCATCGTCCATCTCCATATCCATCTCCATCGTCCATCGTCCATCGTCCATCTTCCATCTTCATCGTCCATCTCCATCTCTATCACGATCATCCATCGTCCATCGTCCATCGTCCATCGTCCATCGTCCATCGTCTATCTCCATCTCCATCTTCAACTCCATCGTCCATCTCCATCGTCCATCGTCCATCTCCATCTCCATCGTCCATCGTCCATCTCCATCGTCCATCGTCCATCGTCCATCGTCCATCTCCATCGTCCATCGTCCATCATCCATCGTCCGTCGTCCATCTCCATCGTCCATCGTCCATCTGAATCTACATCTCAATCTCAATCTCCATCGTCCATCGTCCATCGTCCATCTCCATCGTCCATCTCCATCTCCATCGTCCATCTCAATCTCAATCTCCATCGTCCATCGTCCATCGTCCATCGTCCTTCTCCATCGTCCATCGTCCATCTCCATCTCCATATCCATGTCCATCGTCCATCGTCCATCGTCCATCTCCATCTCCATCGTCCATCGTCCATCGTCCATCTCCATCGTCCATCGTCCATCTTCCATCTTCATCGTCCATCGTCCATCTCCATCGTCCATCGTCCATCTCCATCGTCCATCTGAATCTACATCTCAATCTCAATCTCAATCTCCATCGTCCATCGTCCATCTCCTTCGTCCATCGTCCATCGTCCATCGTCCATCTCCATCTCCATCTCCATTTACATCTCCATCGTCCATCTGCATCTCCATCCCCATTTCCATCGTCCATCGTCCATATTCCATCGTCCATCTCCATCGTCCGTCGTCCATCGTCCATCGTCCATCTCCATCGTCCATCGTCCATCTTCCATCTTCATCGTCCATCATCCATCGTCCATCGTCCATCTCCATCGTCCATCGTCCATCGTCCATCTCCATCGTCCATCGTCCATCGCCATTCTCCATCTATATCTCCATCGCCCATCTCCATCGTCTATCGTCCATTTCCATCTCCCTCGTCCATCTCCATCTCCATCTCCAGCGTCCATCGTACATCTCCATCGTCCATCTTCATCTCCATCTCCATCTTCCATTTCCATCTCCCTCGTCCATCTCCATCGTCCATCGTCCATCTCCATCTCCATCTCCATCGTCCATCTCAATCTCAATCTCAATCTCCATCGTCCATCGTCCATCGTCCATCGTCCATCGTCCATCGTCCATCTCCATCGTCCATCTTCATCTCCATCTCCATCGTCCATTGTCCATCGTCCATCTCCATCTACATCTCCATCGTCCATCTCCATCTCCATCTCCGGGTTAGGGTAAGGGTTTGGGTTAGGGTTAGGTTTAGGGTTAGGATTAGGGTTTAGGGTTAGGGTTAGGGTTATGGTTATGGTTAGGTTTAGGGTTAGGGTTAGGGTTAGGGTTAGCGTCCACCGTCCATCTCCATCGTCTATCTTCCACCGTCCATCGTCCATCTCCATCTCCATCCCCATTTCCATCGTCCATCGTCCATATTCCATCGTCCATCTCCATCGTCCGTCGTCCATCGTCCATCGTCCATCTCCATCGTCCATCGTCCATCTTCCATCTTCATCGTCCATCATCCATCGTCCATCGTCCATCTCCATCGTCCATCGTCCATCTCCATCTCCATCGTCCATCGCCATTCTCCATCTATATCTCCATCGCCCATCTCCATCGTCTATCGTCCATTTCCATCTCCCTCGTCCATCTCCATCTCCAGCGTCTATCGTACATCTCCATCGTCCATCTTCATCTCCATCTCCATCGTCCATTTCCATCTCCCTCGTCCATCTCCATCTCCATCGTCCATCTCCATCTCCATCTCCATCGTCCATCTCAATCTCCATCTCCATCGTCCATCGTCCATCGTCAATCGTCCATCGTCCATCGTCCATCTCCGTCGTCCATCGTCCATCTCCATCTCCATATCCATCTCCATCTCCATCGCCCATCGTCCATCTTCCATCTTCATCGTCCATCGTCCATCTCCATCTCTATCTCGATCATCCATCGTCCATCGTCCATCGTCCATCGTCCATCGTCCGTCGTCCATCGTCCATCGTCTATCTCCATCTCCATCTTCAACTCCATCGTCCATCGACCATCGTCCATCTTCCATCTTCATCGTCCATCGTCCATCTCCATCTCTATCTCGATCATCCATCGTCCATCGTCCATCGTCCATCGTCCATCGTCCGTCGTCCATCGTCCATCGTCTATCTCCATCTCCATCTTCAACTCCATCGTCCATCGACCATCGTCCATCTTCCATCTTCATCGTCCATCATCCATCGTACATCTCCATCGTCCCTCGTCCATCTCCATCTCCATCTCCATCGTCCATCGTACATCTCCATCGTCCATCTCCATCTCCATTTCCATCTCCATCGTCCATCGTCCACCGTCCACCGTCCATCTCCATCTCCATCGTCCATCTCCATCTTCATCTCCGGGTTAGGGTAAGGGTTTCGGTTAGGGTTAGGTTTAGGGTTAGGATTAGGTTTTAGGGTTAGGGTTAGGGTTAGGGTTAGCGTCCATCGTCCATCTCCATCTCCATTTCCATCTCCATCGTCCATCGTTCATCTCCATCGTCCATCGTCCATCTCCATCTCCATATCCATCTCCATCTCCATCGCCCATCGTCCATCTTCCATCTGCATCGTCCATCGTCCATCTCCATCTCTATCTCGATCATCCATCGTCCATCGTCCATCGTCCATCGTCCATCGTCCATCGTCCATCGTCCATCGTCTATCTCCATCTCCATCTTCAACTCCATCGTCCATCGACCATCGTCCATGTTCCATCTTCATCGTCCATCATCCATCGTACATCTCCATCGTCCATCGTCCATCTCCATCTCCATTTCCATCTCCATCTGCATCGTCCATCTCCATCTCCATCTCCATTTCCATCGTCCTTCGTCCACCGTCCATCGTCCATCGTCCATCTCCATCGTCCATCTTCCATCTTCATCGTCCATCATCCATCGTCCATCGTCCATCTCCATCGTCCATCGTCCATCGTCCATCTCCATCTCCATCGTCCATCGTCCATCGCCACTCTCCATCTATATCTCCATCGCCCATCTCCATCGTCTATCGTCCATTTCCATCTCCCTCGTCCATCTCCATCTCCATCTCCAGCGTCCATCGTACATCTCCATCGTCCATCTTCATCTCCATCTCCATCGTCCATTTCCATCTCCCTCGTCCATCTCCATCTCCATCGTCCATCTCCATCTCCATCTCCGCGTTAGGGTAAGGGTTTGGGTTAGGGTTAGGTTTAGGGTTAGGATTAGGGTTTAGGGTTAGGGTTAGGGTTATGGTTATGGTTAGGTTTAGGGTTAGGGTTAGGGTTAGGGTTAGCGTCCACCGTCCATCTCCATCGTCTATCTTCCACCGTCCATCGTCCATCTCCATCTCCATCCCCATTTCCATCGTCCATCGTCCATATTCCATCGTCCATCTCCATCGTCCGTCGTCCATCGTCCATCGTCCATCTCCATCGTCCATCGTCCATCTTCCATCTTCATCGTCCATCATCCATCGTCCATCGTCCATCTCCATCGTCCATCGTCCATCTCCATCTCCATCGTCCATCGCCATTCTCCATCTATATCTCCATCGCCCATCTCCATCGTCTATCGTCCATTTCCATCTCCCTCGTCCATCTCCATCTCCAGCGTCTATCGTACATCTCCATCGTCCATCTTCATCTCCATCTCCATCGTCCATTTCCATCTCCCTCGTCCATCTCCATCTCCATCGTCCATCTCCATCTCCATCTCCATCGTCCATCTCAATCTCAATCTCCATCGTCCATCGTCCATCGTCAATCGTCCATCGTCCATCGTCCATCTCCATCGTCCATCGTCCATCTCCATCTCCATATCCATCTCCATCTCCATCGCCCATCGTCCATCTTCCATCTTCATCGTCCATCGTCCATCTCCATCTCTATCTCGATCATCCATCGTCCATCGTCCATCGTCCATCGTCCATCGTCCGTCGTCCATCGTCCATCGTCTATCTCCATCTCCATCTTCAACTCCATCGTCCATCGACCATCGTCCATCTTCCATCTTCATCGTCCATCGTCCATCTCCATCTCTATCTCGATCATCCATCGTCCATCGTCCATCGTCCATCGTCCATCGTCCGTCGTCCATCGTCCATCGTCTATCTCCATCTCCATCTTCAACTCCATCGTCCATCGACCATCGTCCATCTTCCATCTTCATCGTCCATCATCCATCGTACATCTCCATCGTCCCTCGTCCATCTCCATCTCCATCTCCATCTCCATCGTCCATCGTACATCTCCATCGTCCATCTCCATCTCCATTTCCATCTCCATCGTCCATCGTCCACCGTCCACCGTCCATCTCCATCTCCATCGTCCATCTCCATCTCCATCTCCGGGTTAGGGTAAGGGTTTCGGTTAGGGTTAGGTTTAGGGTTAGGATTAGGTTTTAGGGTTAGGGTTAGGGTTAGGGTTAGCGTCCATCGTCCATCTCCATCTCCATTTCCATCTCCATCGTCCATCGTTCATCTCCATCGTCCATCGTCCATCTCCATCTCCATATCCATCTCCATCTCCATCGCCCATCGTCCATCTTCCATCTGCATCGTCCATCGTCCATCTCCATCTCTATCTCGATCATCCATCGTCCATCGTCCATCGTCCATCGTCCATCGTCCATCGTCCATCGTCTATCTCCATCTCCATCTTCAACTCCATCGTCCATCGACCATCGTCCATGTTCCATCTTCATCGTCCATCATCCATCGTACATCTCCATCGTCCATCGTCCATCTCCATCTCCATTTCCATCTCCATCTGCATCGTCCATCTCCATTTCCATCTCCATTTCCATCGTCCTTCGTCCACCGTCCATCGTCCATCGTCCATCTCCATCGTCCATCTTCCATCTTCATCGTCCATCATCCATCGTCCATCGTCCATCTCCATCGTCCATCGTCCATCGTCCATCTCCATCTCCATCGTCCATCGTCCATCGCCACTCTCCATCTATATCTCCATCGCCCATCTCCATCGTCTATCGTCCATTTCCATCTCCCTCGTCCATCTCCATCTCCATCTCCAGCGTCCATCGTACATCTCCATCGTCCATCTTCATCTCCATCTCCATCGTCCATTTCCATCTCCCTCGTCCATCTCCATCTCCATCGTCCATCTCCATCTCCATCTCCATCGTCCATCTCAATCTCAATCTCCATCGTCCATCGTCCATCGTCCATCTCCATCGTCCATCGTCCATCTCCATCTCCATATCCATCTCCATCTCCATCGCCCATCGTCCATCTTCCATCTTCATCGTCCATAGTCCATCTCCATCTCTATCTCGATCATCCATCGTCCATCGTCCATCGTCCATCGTCCATCGTCTATCTCCATCTCCATCTTCAACTCCATCGTCCATCGACCATCGTCCATCTTCCATCTTCATCGTCCATCATCCATCGTACATCTCCATCGTCCCTCGTCCATCTCCATCTCCATCTCCATCGTCCATCGTACATCTCCATCGTCCATCTCCATCTCCATTTCCATCTCCATCATCCAATGTCCACTGTCCACCGTCCATCTCCATCTCCATCGTCCATCTCCATCTCCATCTCCGGGTTAGGGTAAGGGTTTCGGTTAGGGTTAGGATTAGGGTTTAGGGTTAGGGTTAGGGTTAGGGTTAGCGTCCATCGTCCATCTCCATCTCCATTTCCATCTCCATCGTCCATCGTTCATCTCCATCGTCCATCGTCCATCTCCATCTACATATCCATCTCCATCTCCATCGCCCATCGTCCATCTTCCATCTTCATCGTCCATCGTCCATCTCCATCTTCAACTCCATCGTCCATCGACCATCGTCCATCTTCCATCTTCATCGTCCATCATCCATCGTACATCTCCATCGTCCATCGTCCATCTCCATCTCCATCGTCCATCGTCCATCTCCATCTCCATCGTCCATCGTCCATCTCCATCGTCCATCGTCCATCTTCCATCTTCATCGTCCATCGTCCATCTCCATCGTCCATCGTCCATCTCCATCGTCCATCTGAATCTACATCTCAATCTCAATCTCAATCTCCATCGTCCATCGTCCATCTCCTTCGTCCATCGTCCATCTCCATCGTCCATCGTCCATCTCCATCTCCATTTACATCTCCATCGTCCATCTGCATCTCCATCCCCATTTCCATCGTCCATCGTCCATATTCCATCGTCCATCTCCATCGTCCGTCGTCCATCGTCCATCGTCCATCTGCATCGTCCATCGTCCATCTTCCATCTTCATCGTCCATCATCCATCGTCCATCGTCCATCTCCATCGTCCATCGTCCATCTCCATCTCCATCGTCCATCGTCCATCGCCATTCTCCATCTATATCTCCATCGCCCATCTCCATCGTCTATCGTCCATTTCCATCTCCCTCGTCCATCTCCATCTCCATCTCCATCTCCAGCGTCCATCGTACATCTCCATCGTCCATCTTCATCTCCATCTCCATCGTCCATTTCCATCTCCCTCGTCCATCTCCATCGTCCATCGTCCATCTCCATCTCCATCTCCATCGTCCATCTCAATCTCAATCTCAATCTCCATCGTCCATCGTCCATCGTCCATCGTCCATCTCCATCGTCCATCTTCATCTCCATCTCCATCGTCCATTGTCCATCGTCCATCTCCATCTCCATTTCCGTCTCCATCGTTCATCTCCATCTCCATCGTCCATCGTCCACCGTCCACCGTCCATCTCAATTTCCATAGTCCATCGTCCATCGTCCATCGTCCATCGTCCATCTCCATCTCCATCCCCATTTCCATCGTCCATCGTCCATGTTCCATCGTCCATCTCCATCGTTCGTCGTCCATCGTCCATCGTCCATCGTCCATCGTCCATCTCCATCTCCATCTCCATTTCCATCTCCATCTGCATCGTCCATCTCCATCTCCATCTCCATTTCCATCGTCCTTCGTCCACCGTCCATCGTCCATCGTCCATCTCCATCGTCCATCTCCATATCCATCTCCATCTCCATCGTCCATCGTCCATCTTCCATCTTCATCGTCCATCTCCATCTCTATCACGATCATCCATCGTCCATCGTCCATCGTCCATCGTCCATCGTCCATCGTCCATCGTCTATCTCCATCTCCATCTTCAACTCCATCGTCCATCTCCATCGTCCATCGTCCATCTCCATCTCCATCGTCCATCGTCCATCTCCATCGTCCATCGTCCATCGTCCATCGTCCATCTCCATCGTCCATCGTCCATCATCCATCGTCCATCGTCCATCTCCATCGTCCATCGTCCATCGTCCATCTCCATCTCCATCGTCCATCGTCCATCGCCACTCTCCATCTATATCTCCATCGCCCATCTCCATCGTCTATCGTCCATTTCCATCTCCCTCGTCCATCTCCATCTCCATCTCCAGCGTCCATCGTACATCTCCATCGTCCATCTTCATCTCCATCTCCATCGTCCATTTCCATCTCCCTCGTCCATCTCCATCTCCATCGTCCATCTCCATCTCCATCTCCGGGTTAGGGTAAGGGTTTGGGTTAGGGTTAGGTTTAGGGTTAGGATTAGGGTTTAGGGTTAGGGTTAGGGTTATGGTTATGGTTAGGTTTAGGGTTAGGGTTAGGGTTAGGGTTAGCGTCCACCGTCCATCTCCATCGTCTATCTTCCACCGTCCATCGTCCATCTCCATCTCCATCCCCATTTCCATCGTCCATCGTCCATATTCCATCGTCCATCTCCATCGTCCGTCGTCCATCGTCCATCGTCCATCTCCATCGTCCATCGTCCATCTTCCATCTTCATCGTCCATCATCCATCGTCCATCGTCCATCTCCATCGTCCATCGTCCATCTCCATCTCCATCGTCCATCGCCATTCTCCATCTATATCTCCATCGCCCATCTCCATCGTCTATCGTCCATTTCCATCTCCCTCGTCCATCTCCATCTCCAGCGTCTATCGTACATCTCCATCGTCCATCTTCATCTCCATCTCCATCGTCCATTTCCATCTCCCTCGTCCATCTCCATCTCCATCGTCCATCTCCATCTCCATCTCCATCGTCCATCTCAATCTCAATCTCCATCGTCCATCGTCCATCGTCAATCGTCCATCGTCCATCGTCCATCTCCATCGTCCATCGTCCATCTCCATCTCCATATCCATCTCCATCTCCATCGCCCATCGTCCATCTTCCATCTTCATCGTCCATCGTCCATCTCCATCTCTATCTCGATCATCCATCGTCCATCGTCCATCGTCCATCGTCCATCGTCCGTCGTCCATCGTCCATCGTCTATCTCCATCTCCATCTTCAACTCCATCGTCCATCGACCATCGTCCATCTTCCATCTTCATCGTCCATCGTCCATCTCCATCTCTATCTCGATCATCCATCGTCCATCGTCCATCGTCCATCGTCCATCGTCCGTCGTCCATCGTCCATCGTCTATCTCCATCTCCATCTTCAACTCCATCGTCCATCGACCATCGTCCATCTTCCATCTTCATCGTCCATCATCCATCGTACATCTCCATCGTCCCTCGTCCATCTCCATCTCCATCTCCATCTCCATCGTCCATCGTACATCTCCATCGTCCATCTCCATCTCCATTTCCATCTCCATCGTCCATCGTCCACCGTCCACCGTCCATCTCCATCTCCATCGTCCATCTCCATCTCCATCTCCGGGTTAGGGTAAGGGTTTCGGTTAGGGTTAGGTTTAGGGTTAGGATTAGGTTTTAGGGTTAGGGTTAGGGTTAGGGTTAGCGTCCATCGTCCATCTCCATCTCCATTTCCATCTCCATCGTCCATCGTTCATCTCCATCGTCCATCGTCCATCTCCATCTCCATATCCATCTCCATCTCCATCGCCCATCGTCCATCTTCCATCTGCATCGTCCATCGTCCATCTCCATCTCTATCTCGATCATCCATCGTCCATCGTCCATCGTCCATCGTCCATCGTCCATCGTCCATCGTCCATCGTCTATCTCCATCTCCATCTTCAACTCCATCGTCCATCGACCATCGTCCATGTTCCATCTTCATCGTCCATCATCCATCGTACATCTCCATCGTCCATCGTCCATCTCCATCTCCATTTCCATCTCCATCTGCATCGTCCATCTCCATTTCCATCTCCATTTCCATCGTCCTTCGTCCACCGTCCATCGTCCATCGTCCATCTCCATCGTCCATCTTCCATCTTCATCGTCCATCATCCATCGTCCATCGTCCATCTCCATCGTCCATCGTCCATCGTCCATCTCCATCTCCATCGTCCATCGTCCATCGCCACTCTCCATCTATATCTCCATCGCCCATCTCCATCGTCTATCGTCCATTTCCATCTCCCTCGTCCATCTCCATCTCCATCTCCAGCGTCCATCGTACATCTCCATCGTCCATCTTCATCTCCATCTCCATCGTCCATTTCCATCTCCCTCGTCCATCTCCATCTCCATCGTCCATCTCCATCTCCATCTCCATCGTCCATCTCAATCTCAATCTCCATCGTCCATCGTCCATCGTCCATCTCCATCGTCCATCGTCCATCTCCATCTCCATATCCATCTCCATCGCCCATCGTCCATCTTCCATCTTCATCGTCCATAGTCCATCTCCATCTCTATCTCGATCATCCATCGTCCATCGTCCATCGTCCATCGTCCATCGTCTATCTCCATCTCCATCTTCAACTCCATCGTCCATCGACCATCGTCCATCTTCCATCTTCATCGTCCATCATCCATCGTACATCTCCATCGTCCCTCGTCCATCTCCATCTCCATCTCCATCGTCCATCGTACATCTCCATCGTCCATCTCCATCTCCATTTCCATCTCCATCATCCAATGTCCACTGTCCACCGTCCATCTCCATCTCCATCGTCCATCTCCATCTCCATCTCCGGGTTAGGGTAAGGGTTTCGGTTAGGGTTAGGATTAGGGTTTAGGGTTAGGGTTAGGGTTAGGGTTAGCGTCCATCGTCCATCTCCATCTCCATTTCCATCTCCATCGTCCATCGTTCATCTCCATCGTCCATCGTCCATCTCCATCTACATATCCATCTCCATCTCCATCGCCCATCGTCCATCTTCCATCTTCATCGTCCATCGTCCATCTCCATCTTCAACTCCATCGTCCATCGACCATCGTCCATCTTCCATCTTCATCGTCCATCATCCATCGTACATCTCCATCGTCCATCGTCCATCTCCATCTCCATCGTCCATCGTCCATCTCCATCTCCATCGTCCATCGTCCATCTCCATCGTCCATCGTCCATCTTCCATCTTCATCGTCCATCGTCCATCTCCATCGTCCATCGTCCATCTCCATCGTCCATCTGAATCTACATCTCAATCTCAATCTCAATCTCCATCGTCCATCGTCCATCTCCTTCGTCCATCGTCCATCTCCATCGTCCATCGTCCATCTCCATCTCCATTTACATCTCCATCGTCCATCTGCATCTCCATCCCCATTTCCATCGTCCATCGTCCATATTCCATCGTCCATCTCCATCGTCCGTCGTCCATCGTCCATCGTCCATCTGCATCGTCCATCGTCCATCTTCCATCTTCATCGTCCATCATCCATCGTCCATCGTCCATCTCCATCGTCCATCGTCCATCTCCATCTCCATCGTCCATCGTCCATCGCCATTCTCCATCTATATCTCCATCGCCCATCTCCATCGTCTATCGTCCATTTCCATCTCCCTCGTCCATCTCCATCTCCATCTCCATCTCCAGCGTCCATCGTACATCTCCATCGTCCATCTTCATCTCCATCTCCATCGTCCATTTCCATCTCCCTCGTCCATCTCCATCGTCCATCGTCCATCTCCATCTCCATCTCCATCGTCAATCTCAATCTCAATCTCCATCGTCCATCGTCCATCGTCCATCGTCCATCTCCATCGTCCATCTTCATCTCCATCTCCATCGTCCATTGTCCATCGTCCATCTCCATCTCCATTTCCGTCTCCATCGTTCATCTCCATCTCCATCGTCCATCGTCCACCGTCCACCGTCCATCTCAATTTCCATAGTCCATCGTCCATCGTCCATCGTCCATCTCCATCTCCATCCCCATTTCCATCGTCCATCGTCCATGTTCCATCGTCCATCTCCATCGTTCGTCGTCCATCGTCCATCGTCCATCGTCCATCGTCCATCTCCATCTCCATCTCCATTTCCATCTCCATCTGCATCGTCCATCTCCATCTCCATCTCCATTTCCATCGTCCTTCGTCCACCGTCCATCGTCCATCGTCCATCTCCATCGTCCATCTCCATATCCATCTCCATCTCCATCGTCCATCGTCCATCTTCCATCTTCATCGTCCATCTCCATCTCTATCACGATCATCCATCGTCCATCGTCCATCGTCCATCGTCCATCGTCCATCGTCCATCGTCTATCTCCATCTCCATCTTCAACTCCATCGTCCATCTCCATCGTCCATCGTCCATCTCCATCTCCATCGTCCATCGTCCATCTCCATCGTCCATCGTCCATCGTCCATCGTCCATCTCCATCGTCCATCGTCCATCATCCATCGTCCATCGTCCATCTCCATCGTCCATCGTCCATCGTCCATCTCCATCTCCATCGTCCATCGTCCATCGCCACTCTCCATCTATATCTCCATCGCCCATCTCCATCGTCTATCGTCCATTTCCATCTCCCTCGTCCATCTCCATCTCCATCTCCAGCGTCCATCGTACATCTCCATCGTCCATCTTCATCTCCATCTCCATCGTCCATTTCCATCTCCCTCGTCCATCTCCATCTCCATCGTCCATCTCCATCTCCATCTCCGGGTTAGGGTAAGGGTTTGGGTTAGGGTTAGGTTTAGGGTTAGGATTAGGGTTTAGGGTTAGGGTTAGGGTTATGGTTATGGTTAGGTTTAGGGTTAGGGTTAGGGTTAGGGTTAGCGTCCACCGTCCATCTCCATCGTCTATCTTCCACCGTCCATCGTCCATCTCCATCTCCATCCCCATTTCCATCGTCCATCGTCCATATTCCATCGTCCATCTCCATCGTCCGTCGTCCATCGTCCATCGTCCATCTCCATCGTCCATCGTCCATCTTCCATCTTCATCGTCCATCATCCATCGTCCATCGTCCATCTCCATCGTCCATCGTCCATCTCCATCTCCATCGTCCATCGCCATTCTCCATCTATATCTCCATCGCCCATCTCCATCGTCTATCGTCCATTTCCATCTCCCTCGTCCATCTCCATCTCCAGCGTCTATCGTACATCTCCATCGTCCATCTTCATCTCCATCTCCATCGTCCATTTCCATCTCCCTCGTCCATCTCCATCTCCATCGTCCATCTCCATCTCCATCTCCATCGTCCATCTCAATCTCAATCTCCATCGTCCATCGTCCATCGTCAATCGTCCATCGTCCATCGTCCATCTCCATCGTCCATCGTCCATCTCCATCTCCATATCCATCTCCATCTCCATCGCCCATCGTCCATCTTCCATCTTCATCGTCCATCGTCCATCTCCATCTCTATCTCGATCATCCATCGTCCATCGTCCATCGTCCATCGTCCATCGTCCGTCGTCCATCGTCCATCGTCTATCTCCATCTCCATCTTCAACTCCATCGTCCATCGACCATCGTCCATCTTCCATCTTCATCGTCCATCGTCCATCTCCATCTCTATCTCGATCATCCATCGTCCATCGTCCATCGTCCATCGTCCATCGTCCGTCGTCCATCGTCCATCGTCTATCTCCATCTCCATCTTCAACTCCATCGTCCATCGACCATCGTCCATCTTCCATCTTCATCGTCCATCATCCATCGTACATCTCCATCGTCCCTCGTCCATCTCCATCTCCATCTCCATCTCCATCGTCCATCGTACATCTCCATCGTCCATCTCCATCTCCATTTCCATCTCCATCGTCCATCGTCCACCGTCCACCGTCCATCTCCATCTCCATCGTCCATCTCCATCTCCATCTCCGGGTTAGGGTAAGGGTTTCGGTTAGGGTTAGGTTTAGGGTTAGGATTAGGTTTTAGGGTTAGGGTTAGGGTTAGGGTTAGCGTCCATCGTCCATCTCCATCTCCATTTCCATCTCCATCGTCCATCGTTCATCTCCATCGTCCATCGTCCATCTCCATCTCCATATCCATCTCCATCTCCATCGCCCATCGTCCATCTTCCATCTGCATCGTCCATCGTCCATCTCCATCTCTATCTCGATCATCCATCGTCCATCGTCCATCGTCCATCGTCCATCGTCCATCGTCCATCGTCCATCGTCTATCTCCATCTCCATCTTCAACTCCATCGTCCATCGACCATCGTCCATGTTCCATCTTCATCGTCCATCATCCATCGTACATCTCCATCGTCCATCGTCCATCTCCATCTCCATTTCCATCTCCATCTGCATCGTCCATCTCCATTTCCATCTCCATTTCCATCGTCCTTCGTCCACCGTCCATCGTCCATCGTCCATCTCCATCGTCCATCTTCCATCTTCATCGTCCATCATCCATCGTCCATCGTCCATCTCCATCGTCCATCGTCCATCGTCCATCTCCATCTCCATCGTCCATCGTCCATCGCCACTCTCCATCTATATCTCCATCGCCCATCTCCATCGTCTATCGTCCATTTCCATCTCCCTCGTCCATCTCCATCTCCATCTCCAGCGTCCATCGTACATCTCCATCGTCCATCTTCATCTCCATCTCCATCGTCCATTTCCATCTCCCTCGTCCATCTCCATCTCCATCGTCCATCTCCATCTCCATCTCCATCGTCCATCTCAATCTCAATCTCCATCGTCCATCGTCCATCGTCCATCTCCATCGTCCATCGTCCATCTCCATCTCCATATCCATCTCCATCTCCATCGCCCATCGTCCATCTTCCATCTTCATCGTCCATAGTCCATCTCCATCTCTATCTCGATCATCCATCGTCCATCGTCCATCGTCCATCGTCCATCGTCTATCTCCATCTCCATCTTCAACTCCATCGTCCATCGACCATCGTCCATCTTCCATCTTCATCGTCCATCATCCATCGTACATCTCCATCGTCCCTCGTCCATCTCCATCTCCATCTCCATCGTCCATCGTACATCTCCATCGTCCATCTCCATCTCCATTTCCATCTCCATCATCCAATGTCCACTGTCCACCGTCCATCTCCATCTCCATCGTCCATCTCCATCTCCATCTCCGGGTTAGGGTAAGGGTTTCGGTTAGGGTTAGGATTAGGGTTTAGGGTTAGGGTTAGGGTTAGGGTTAGCGTCCATCGTCCATCTCCATCTCCATTTCCATCTCCATCGTCCATCGTTCATCTCCATCGTCCATCGTCCATCTCCATCTACATATCCATCTCCATCTCCATCGCCCATCGTCCATCTTCCATCTTCATCGTCCATCGTCCATCTCCATCTTCAACTCCATCGTCCATCGACCATCGTCCATCTTCCATCTTCATCGTCCATCATCCATCGTACATCTCCATCGTCCATCGTCCATCTCCATCTCCATCGTCCATCGTCCATCTCCATCTCCATCGTCCATCGTCCATCTCCATCGTCCATCGTCCATCTTCCATCTTCATCGTCCATCGTCCATCTCCATCGTCCATCGTCCATCTCCATCGTCCATCTGAATCTACATCTCAATCTCAATCTCAATCTCCATCGTCCATCGTCCATCTCCTTCGTCCATCGTCCATCTCCATCGTCCATCGTCCATCTCCATCTCCATTTACATCTCCATCGTCCATCTGCATCTCCATCCCCATTTCCATCGTCCATCGTCCATATTCCATCGTCCATCTCCATCGTCCGTCGTCCATCGTCCATCGTCCATCTGCATCGTCCATCGTCCATCTTCCATCTTCATCGTCCATCATCCATCGTCCATCGTCCATCTCCATCGTCCATCGTCCATCTCCATCTCCATCGTCCATCGTCCATCGCCATTCTCCATCTATATCTCCATCGCCCATCTCCATCGTCTATCGTCCATTTCCATCTCCCTCGTCCATCTCCATCTCCATCTCCATCTCCAGCGTCCATCGTACATCTCCATCGTCCATCTTCATCTCCATCTCCATCGTCCATTTCCATCTCCCTCGTCCATCTCCATCGTCCATCGTCCATCTCCATCTCCATCTCCATCGTCCATCTCAATCTCAATCTCAATCTCCATCGTCCATCGTCCATCGTCCATCGTCCATCTCCATCGTCCATCTTCATCTCCATCTCCATCGTCCATTGTCCATCGTCCATCTCCATCTCCATTTCCGTCTCCATCGTTCATCTCCATCTCCATCGTCCATCGTCCACCGTCCACCGTCCATCTCAATTTCCATAGTCCATCGTCCATCGTCCATCGTCCATCTCCATCTCCATCCCCATTTCCATCGTCCATCGTCCATGTTCCATCGTCCATCTCCATCGTTCGTCGTCCATCGTCCATCGTCCATCGTCCATCGTCCATCTCCATCTCCATCTCCATTTCCATCTCCATCTGCATCGTCCATCTCCATCTCCATCTCCATTTCCATCGTCCTTCGTCCACCGTCCATCGTCCATCGTCCATCTCCATCGTCCATCTCCATATCCATCTCCATCTCCATCGTCCATCGTCCATCTTCCATCTTCATCGTCCATCTCCATCTCTATCACGATCATCCATCGTCCATCGTCCATCGTCCATCGTCCATCGTCCATCGTCCATCGTCTATCTCCATCTCCATCTTCAACTCCATCGTCCATCTCCATCGTCCATCGTCCATCTCCATCTCCATCGTCCATCGTCCATCTCCATCGTCCATCGTCCATCGTCCATCGTCCATCTCCATCGTCCATCGTCCATCATCCATCGTCCATCGTCCATCTCCATCGTCCATCGTCCATCTGAATCTACATCTCAATCTCAATCTCCATCGTCCATCGTCCATCGTCCATCTCCATCGTCCATCTCCATCTCCATCGTCCATCTCAATCTCAATCTCCATCGTCCATCGTCCATCGTCCATCGTCCTTCTCCATCGTCCATCGTCCATCTCCATCTCCATATCCATGTCCATCTCCAACGCCCATCGTCCATCTTCCATCTTCATCGTCCATCGTCCATCTCCATCTCTATCTCGATCATCCATCGTCCATCGTCCATCGTCCATCGTCCATCGTCCGTCGTCCATCGTCCATCGTCTATCTCCATCTGCATCTTCAACTCCATCGTCCATCGACCATCGTCCATCTTCCATCTTCATCGTCCATCATCCATCGTACATCTCCGTCGTCCCTCGTCCATCTCCATCTCCATCTCCATCGTCCATCGTACATCTCCATCGTCCATCTCCATCTCCATTTCCATCTCCATCGTCCATCGTCCACCGTCCACCGTCCATCTCCATCTCCATCGTCCATCTCCATCTCCATCTCCGGGTTAGGGTAAGGGTTTCGGTTAGGGTTAGGTTTAGGGTTAGGATTAGGGTTTAGGGTTAGGGTTAGGGTTAGGGTTAGCGTCCATCGTCCATCTCCATCTCCATTTCCATCTCCATCGTCCATCGTTCATCTCCATCGTCCATCGTCCATCGTCCATCTCCATCGTCCATCGTCCATCTCCATCTCCATATCCATCTCCATCTCCATCGCCCATCGTCCATCTTCCATCTTCATCGTCCATAGTCCATCTCCATCTCTATCTCGATCATCCATCGTCCATCGTCCATCGTCCATCGTCCATCGTCTATCTCCATCTCCATCTTCAACTCCATCGTCCATCGACCATCGTCCATCTTCCATCTTCATCGTCCATCATCCATCGTACATCTCCATCGTCCCTCGTCCATCTCCATCTCCATCTCCATCGTCCATCGTACATCTCCATCGTCCATCTCCATCTCCATTTCCATCTCCATCATCCAATGTCCACTGTCCACCGTCCATCTCCATCTCCATCGTCCATCTCCATCTCCATCTCCGGGTTAGGGTAAGGGTTTCGGTTAGGGTTAGGATTAGGGTTTAGGGTTAGGGTTAGGGTTAGGGTTAGCGTCCATCGTCCATCTCCATCTCCATTTCCATCTCCATCGTCCATCGTTCATCTCCATCGTCCATCGTCCATCTCCATCTACATATCCATCTCCATCTCCATCGCCCATCGTCCATCTTCCATCTTCATCGTCCATCGTCCATCTCCATCTTCAACTCCATCGTCCATCGACCATCGTCCATCTTCCATCTTCATCGTCCATCATCCATCGTACATCTCCATCGTCCATCGTCCATCTCCATCTCCATCGTCCATCGTCCATCTCCATCTCCATCGTCCATCGTCCATCTCCATCGTCCATCGTCCATCTTCCATCTTCATCGTCCATCGTCCATCTCCATCGTCCATCGTCCATCTCCATCGTCCATCTGAATCTACATCTCAATCTCAATCTCAATCTCCATCGTCCATCGTCCATCTCCTTCGTCCATCGTCCATCTCCATCGTCCATCGTCCATCTCCATCTCCATTTACATCTCCATCGTCCATCTGCATCTCCATCCCCATTTCCATCGTCCATCGTCCATATTCCATCGTCCATCTCCATCGTCCGTCGTCCATCGTCCATCGTCCATCTGCATCGTCCATCGTCCATCTTCCATCTTCATCGTCCATCATCCATCGTCCATCGTCCATCTCCATCGTCCATCGTCCATCTCCATCTCCATCGTCCATCGTCCATCGCCATTCTCCATCTATATCTCCATCGCCCATCTCCATCGTCTATCGTCCATTTCCATCTCCCTCGTCCATCTCCATCTCCATCTCCATCTCCAGCGTCCATCGTACATCTCCATCGTCCATCTTCATCTCCATCTCCATCGTCCATTTCCATCTCCCTCGTCCATCTCCATCGTCCATCGTCCATCTCCATCTCCATCTCCATCGTCCATCTCAATCTCAATCTCAATCTCCATCGTCCATCGTCCATCGTCCATCGTCCATCTCCATCGTCCATCTTCATCTCCATCTCCATCGTCCATTGTCCATCGTCCATCTCCATCTCCATTTCCGTCTCCATCGTTCATCTCCATCTCCATCGTCCATCGTCCACCGTCCACCGTCCATCTCAATTTCCATAGTCCATCGTCCATCGTCCATCGTCCATCTCCATCTCCATCCCCATTTCCATCGTCCATCGTCCATGTTCCATCGTCCATCTCCATCGTTCGTCGTCCATCGTCCATCGTCCATCGTCCATCGTCCATCTCCATCTCCATCTCCATTTCCATCTCCATCTGCATCGTCCATCTCCATCTCCATCTCCATTTCCATCGTCCTTCGTCCACCGTCCATCGTCCATCGTCCATCTCCATCGTCCATCTCCATATCCATCTCCATCTCCATCGTCCATCGTCCATCTTCCATCTTCATCGTCCATCTCCATCTCTATCACGATCATCCATCGTCCATCGTCCATCGTCCATCGTCCATCGTCCATCGTCCATCGTCTATCTCCATCTCCATCTTCAACTCCATCGTCCATCTCCATCGTCCATCGTCCATCTCCATCTCCATCGTCCATCGTCCATCTCCATCGTCCATCGTCCATCGTCCATCGTCCATCTCCATCGTCCATCGTCCATCATCCATCGTCCATCGTCCATCTCCATCGTCCATCGTCCATCTGAATCTACATCTCAATCTCAATCTCCATCGTCCATCGTCCATCGTCCATCTCCATCGTCCATCTCCATCTCCATCGTCCATCTCAATCTCAATCTCCATCGTCCATCGTCCATCGTCCATCGTCCTTCTCCATCGTCCATCGTCCATCTCCATCTCCATATCCATGTCCATCTCCAACGCCCATCGTCCATCTTCCATCTTCATCGTCCATCGTCCATCTCCATCTCTATCTCGATCATCCATCGTCCATCGTCCATCGTCCATCGTCCATCGTCCGTCGTCCATCGTCCATCGTCTATCTCCATCTGCATCTTCAACTCCATCGTCCATCGACCATCGTCCATCTTCCATCTTCATCGTCCATCATCCATCGTACATCTCCGTCGTCCCTCGTCCATCTCCATCTCCATCTCCATCGTCCATCGTACATCTCCATCGTCCATCTCCATCTCCATTTCCATCTCCATCGTCCATCGTCCACCGTCCACCGTCCATCTCCATCTCCATCGTCCATCTCCATCTCCATCTCCGGGTTAGGGTAAGGGTTTCGGTTAGGGTTAGGTTTAGGGTTAGGATTAGGGTTTAGGGTTAGGGTTAGGGTTAGGGTTAGCGTCCATCGTCCATCTCCATCTCCATTTCCATCTCCATCGTCCATCGTTCATCTCCATCGTCCATCGTCCATCGTCCATCTCCATCGTCCATCGTCCATCTCCATCTCCATATCCATCTCCATCTCCATCGCCCATCGTCCATCTTCCATCTTCATCGTCCATAGTCCATCTCCATCTCTATCTCGATCATCCATCGTCCATCGTCCATCGTCCATCGTCCATCGTCTATCTCCATCTCCATCTTCAACTCCATCGTCCATCGACCATCGTCCATCTTCCATCTTCATCGTCCATCATCCATCGTACATCTCCATCGTCCCTCGTCCATCTCCATCTCCATCTCCATCGTCCATCGTACATCTCCATCGTCCATCTCCATCTCCATTTCCATCTCCATCATCCAATGTCCACTGTCCACCGTCCATCTCCATCTCCATCGTCCATCTCCATCTCCATCTCCGGGTTAGGGTAAGGGTTTCGGTTAGGGTTAGGATTAGGGTTTAGGGTTAGGGTTAGGGTTAGGGTTAGCGTCCATCGTCCATCTCCATCTCCATTTCCATCTCCATCGTCCATCGTTCATCTCCATCGTCCATCGTCCATCTCCATCTACATATCCATCTCCATCTCCATCGCCCATCGTCCATCTTCCATCTTCATCGTCCATCGTCCATCTCCATCTTCAACTCCATCGTCCATCGACCATCGTCCATCTTCCATCTTCATCGTCCATCATCCATCGTACATCTCCATCGTCCATCGTCCATCTCCATCTCCATCGTCCATCGTCCATCTCCATCTCCATCGTCCATCGTCCATCTCCATCGTCCATCGTCCATCTTCCATCTTCATCGTCCATCGTCCATCTCCATCGTCCATCGTCCATCTCCATCGTCCATCTGAATCTACATCTCAATCTCAATCTCAATCTCCATCGTCCATCGTCCATCTCCTTCGTCCATCGTCCATCTCCATCGTCCATCGTCCATCTCCATCTCCATTTACATCTCCATCGTCCATCTGCATCTCCATCCCCATTTCCATCGTCCATCGTCCATATTCCATCGTCCATCTCCATCGTCCGTCGTCCATCGTCCATCGTCCATCTGCATCGTCCATCGTCCATCTTCCATCTTCATCGTCCATCATCCATCGTCCATCGTCCATCTCCATCGTCCATCGTCCATCTCCATCTCCATCGTCCATCGTCCATCGCCATTCTCCATCTATATCTCCATCGCCCATCTCCATCGTCTATCGTCCATTTCCATCTCCCTCGTCCATCTCCATCTCCATCTCCATCTCCAGCGTCCATCGTACATCTCCATCGTCCATCTTCATCTCCATCTCCATCGTCCATTTCCATCTCCCTCGTCCATCTCCATCGTCCATCGTCCATCTCCATCTCCATCTCCATCGTCCATCTCAATCTCAATCTCAATCTCCATCGTCCATCGTCCATCGTCCATCGTCCATCTCCATCGTCCATCTTCATCTCCATCTCCATCGTCCATTGTCCATCGTCCATCTCCATCTCCATTTCCGTCTCCATCGTTCATCTCCATCTCCATCGTCCATCGTCCACCGTCCACCGTCCATCTCAATTTCCATAGTCCATCGTCCATCGTCCATCGTCCATCTCCATCTCCATCCCCATTTCCATCGTCCATCGTCCATGTTCCATCGTCCATCTCCATCGTTCGTCGTCCATCGTCCATCGTCCATCGTCCATCGTCCATCTCCATCTCCATCTCCATTTCCATCTCCATCTGCATCGTCCATCTCCATCTCCATCTCCATTTCCATCGTCCTTCGTCCACCGTCCATCGTCCATCGTCCATCTCCATCGTCCATCTCCATATCCATCTCCATCTCCATCGTCCATCGTCCATCTTCCATCTTCATCGTCCATCTCCATCTCTATCACGATCATCCATCGTCCATCGTCCATCGTCCATCGTCCATCGTCCATCGTCTATCTCCATCTCCATCTTCAACTCCATCGTCCATCTCCATCGTCCATCGTCCATCTCCATCTCCATCGTCCATCGTCCATCTCCATCGTCCATCGTCCATCGTCCATCGTCCATCTCCATCGTCCATCGTCCATCATCCATCGTCCATCGTCCATCTCCATCGTCCATCGTCCATCTGAATCTACATCTCAATCTCAATCTCCATCGTCCATCGTCCATCGTCCATCTCCATCGTCCATCTCCATCTCCATCGTCCATCTCAATCTCAATCTCCATCGTCCATCGTCCATCGTCCATCGTCCTTCTCCATCGTCCATCGTCCATCTCCATCTCCATATCCATGTCCATCTCCAACGCCCATCGTCCATCTTCCATCTTCATCGTCCATCGTCCATCTCCATCTCTATCTCGATCATCCATCGTCCATCGTCCATCGTCCATCGTCCATCGTCCGTCGTCCATCGTCCATCGTCTATCTCCATCTGCATCTTCAACTCCATCGTCCATCGACCATCGTCCATCTTCCATCTTCATCGTCCATCATCCATCGTACATCTCCGTCGTCCCTCGTCCATCTCCATCTCCATCTCCATCGTCCATCGTACATCTCCATCGTCCATCTCCATCTCCATTTCCATCTCCATCGTCCATCGTCCACCGTCCACCGTCCATCTCCATCTCCATCGTCCATCTCCATCTCCATCTCCGGGTTAGGGTAAGGGTTTCGGTTAGGGTTAGGTTTAGGGTTAGGATTAGGGTTTAGGGTTAGGGTTAGGGTTAGGGTTAGCGTCCATCGTCCATCTCCATCTCCATTTCCATCTCCATCGTCCATCGTTCATCTCCATCGTCCATCGTCCATCTCCATCTCCATCTCCATCGTCTATCGTCCATTTCCATCTCCCTCGTCCATCTCCATCTCCATCTCCATCTCCAGCGTCCATCGTACATCTCCATCGTCCATCTTCATCTCCATCTCCATCGTCCATTTCCATCTCCCTCGTCCATCTCCATCGTCCATCGTCCATCTCCATCTCCATCTCCATCGTCCATCTCAATCTCAATCTCAATCTCCATCGTCCATCGTCCATCGTCCATCGTCCATCTCCATCGTCCATCTTCATCTCCATCTCCATCGTCCATTGTCCATCGTCCATCTCCATCTCCATTTCCGTCTCCATCGTTCATCTCCATCTCCATCGTCCATCGTCCACCGTCCACCGTCCATCTCAATTTCCATAGTCCATCGTCCATCGTCCATCGTCCATCTCCATCTCCATCCCCATTTCCATCGTCCATCGTCCATGTTCCATCGTCCATCTCCATCGTTCGTCGTCCATCGTCCATCGTCCATCGTCCATCGTCCATCGTCCATCTCCATCTCCATCTCCATTTCCATCTCCATCTGCATCGTCCATCTCCATCTCCATCTCCATTTCCATCGTCCTTCGTCCACCGTCCATCGTCCATCGTCCATCTCCATCGTCCATCTCCATATCCATCTCCATCTCCATCGTCCATCGTCCATCTTCCATCTTCATCGTCCATCTCCATCTCTATCACGATCATCCATCGTCCATCGTCCATCGTCCATCGTCCATCGTCCATCGTCTATCTCCATCTCCATCTTCAACTCCATCGTCCATCTCCATCGTCCATCGTCCATCTCCATCTCCATCGTCCATCGTCCATCTCCATCATCCATCGTCCATCGTCCATCGTCCATCTCCATCGTCCATCGTCCATCATCCATCGTCCATCGTCCATCTCCATCGTCCATCGTCCATCTGAATCTACATCTCAATCTCAATCTCCATCGTCCATCGTCCATCGTCCATCTCCATCGTCCATCTCCATCTCCATCGTCCATCTCAATCTCAATCTCCATCGTCCATCGTCCATCGTCCATCGTCCTTCTCCATCGTCCATCGTCCATCTCCATCTCCATATCCATGTCCATCTCCAACGCCCATCGTCCATCTTCCATCTTCATCGTCCATCGTCCATCTCCATCTCTATCTCGATCATCCATCGTCCATCGTCCATCGTCCATCGTCCATCGTCCGTCGTCCATCGTCCATCGTCTATCTCCATCTGCATCTTCAACTCCATCGTCCATCGACCATCGTCCATCTTCCATCTTCATCGTCCATCATCCATCGTACATCTCCGTCGTCCCTCGTCCATCTCCATCTCCATCTCCATCGTCCATCGTACATCTCCATCGTCCATCTCCATCTCCATTTCCATCTCCATCGTCCATCGTCCACCGTCCACCGTCCATCTCCATCTCCATCGTCCATCTCCATCTCCATCTCCGGGTTAGGGTAAGGGTTTCGGTTAGGGTTAGGTTTAGGGTTAGGATTAGGGTTTAGGGTTAGGGTTAGGGTTAGGGTTAGCGTCCATCGTCCATCTCCATCTCCATTTCCATCTCCATCGTCCATCGTTCATCTCCATCGTCCATCGTCCATCTCCATCTCCATCTCCATCGCCCATCGTCCATCTTCCATCTTCATCGTCCATCGTCCATCTCCATCTCTATCTCGATCATCCACCGTCCATCGTCCATCGTCCATCGTCCATCGTCCATCGTCCATCGTCCATCGTCCATCGTCTATCTCCATCTCCATCTTCAACTCCATCGTCCATCGACCATCGTCCATCTTCCATCTTCATCGTCCATCATCCATCGTACATCTCCATCGTCCCTCGTCCATCTCCATCTCCATCTCCATCGTCCATCGTACATCTCCATCGTCCATCTCCATCGTCCATCTCCATCTCCATTTCCATCTCCATCGTCCATCGTCCACCGTCCACCGTCCATCTCCATCGTCCATCTCCATCTCCATCTCCGGGTTAGGGAAAGGGTTTCGGTTAGGGTTAGGTTTATGGTTAGGATTAGGGTTTAGGGTTAGGGTTAGCGTCCATCGTCCATCTCCATCTCCATTTCCATCTCCATCGTCCATCGTTCATCTCCATCGTCCATCGTCCATCTCCATCTCCATATTCATCTCCATCTCCATCGCCCATCGTCCATCTTCCATCTTCATCGTCCATCGTCCATCTCCATCTCTATCTCGATCATCCATCGTCCATCGTCCATCGTCCATCGTCCATCGTCCATCGTCCATCGTCCATCGTCCATCGTCTATCTCCATCTCCATCTTCAACTCCATCGTCCATCGACCATCGTCCATCTTCCATCTTCATCGTCCATCATCCATCGTACATCTCCATCGTCCATCGTCCATCTCCATCGTCCATCGTCCATCGTCCATCTCCATCTCCATCGTCCATCGTCCATCTTCAATCTTCATCGTCCATCGTCCATCGTCCATCTCCATCTCCATCGTCCATCGTCCATCTCCATCTCCATCGTCCATCTCCATCGTCCATCTGAATCTACATCTCAATCTCAATCTCCATCGTCCATCGTCCATCTCCTTCGTCCATCGTCCATCGTCCATCGTCCATCGTCCATCGTCCATCGTCCATCGTCCATCTCCATCTCCATTTACATCTCCATCGTCCATCTGCATCTCCATCGTCCATCGTCCACCGTCCATCTCCATCGTCTATCGTCCACCGTCCATCGTCTATCTCCATCGTCCATCTCCATCGTCCATCGTCCATCTCCATCTCCATCGTCCATCGTCCATCTCCATCGTCCATCGTCCATCGTCCATCGTCCATCGTCCATCATCCATCGTCCATCGTCCATCTCCATCGTCCATCGTCCATCTGAATCTACATCTCAATCTCAATCTCAATCTCCATCGTCCATCGTCCATCTCCATCGTCCATCTCCATCTCCATCGTCCATCGTCCATCTCCGTCGTCCATATCCATCTTCATCTCCATCGTCCATCGTCCTTCTCCACCTACATCGTCCATCGTCCATCGTCCATATTAATATCCATCTCCATCTTCCATCTTCATCGACCATCGTCCATATCCATCTCTATCTCTATCTCGGTCGTCCATCGTCCATCGTCCATCGTCCATCGTCCATCGTCCATCGTCCATCGTCCATCGCCCTTCTCCATCTATATCTCCATCGCCCATCTCCATCGTCTATCGTCCATTTCCATCTCCCTCGTCCATCTCCATCTCCATCGTCCATCGTACATCTCCATCGTCCATCTCCATCTCCATTTCCATCTCCATCGTCCATCGTCCACCGTCCACCGTCCATCTCCATCTCCATCGTCCATCTCCATCTCCATCTCCGGGTTAGGGTAAGGGTTTCGGTTAGGGTTAGGTTTAGGGTTAGGATTAGGGTTTAGGGTTAGGGTTAGGGTTAGGGTTAGCGTCCATCGTCCATCTCCATCTCCATTTCCATCTCCATCGTCCATCGTTCATCTCCATCGTCCATCGTCCATCTCCATCTCCATATCCATCTCCATCTCCATCGCCCATCGTCCATCTTCCATTTTCATCGTCCATCGTCCATCTCCATCTATATCTCGATCATCCATCGTCCATCGTCCATCGTCCATCGTCCATCGTCCATCGTCCATCGTCCATCGTCTATCTCCATCTCCATCTTCAACTCCATCGTCCATCGACCATCGTCCATCTTCCATCTTCATCGTCCATCATCCATCGTACATCTCCATCGTCCCTCGTCCATCTCCATCTCCATCTCCATCGTCCATCGTCCATCGTCCATCGTCCATCGTCCATCTCCATCTCCATTTACATCTCCATCGTCCATCTGCATCTCCATCGTCCATCGTCCACCGTCCATCTCCATCGTCTATCGTCCACCGTCCATCGTCTATCTCCATCGTCCATCTCCATCGTCCATCGTCCATCTCCATCTCCATCTCCATCGTCCATCGTCCATCTCCATCGTCCATCGTCCATCTCCATCGTCCATCGTCCATCATCCATCGTCCATCGTCCATCTCCATCGTCCATCGTCCATCTGAATCTACATCTCAATCTCAATCTCAATCTCCATCGTCCATCGTCCATCTCCATCGTCCATCTCCATCTCCATCGTCCATCGTCCATCTCCGTCGTCCATATCCATCTTCATCTCCATCGTCCATCGTCCTTCTCCACCTACATCGTCCATCGTCCATCGTCCATATTAATATCCATCTCCATCTTCCATCTTCATCGACCATCGTCCATATCCATCTCTATCTCTATCTCGGTCGTCCATCGTCCATCGTCCATCGTCCATCGTCCATCGTCCATCGCCCTTCTCCATCTATATCTTCATCGCCCATCTCCATCGTCTATCGTCCATTTCCATCTCCCTCGTCCATCTCCATCTCCATCGTCCATCGTACATCTCCATCGTCCATCTCCATCTCCATTTCCATCTCCATCGTCCATCGTCCACCGTCCACCGTCCATCTCCATCTCCATCGTCCATCTCCATCTCCATCTCCGGGTTAGGGTAAGGGTTTCGGTTAGGGTTAGGTTTAGGGTTAGGATTAGGGTTTAGGGTTAGGGTTAGGGTTAGGGTTAGCGTCCATCGTCCATCTCCATCTCCATTTCCATCTCCATCGTCCATCGTTCATCTCCATCGTCCATCGTCCATCTCCATCTCCATATCCATCTCCATCTCCATCGCCCATCGTCCATCTTCCATTTTCATCGTCCATCGTCCATCTCCATCTATATCTCGATCATCCATCGTCCATCGTCCATCGTCCATCGTCCATCGTCCATCGTCCATCGTCTATCTCCATCTCCATCTTCAACTCCATCGTCCATCGACCATCGTCCATCTTCCATCTTCATCGTCCATCATCCATCGTACATCTCCATCGTCCCTCGTCCATCTCCATCTCCATCTCCATCGTCCATCGTACATCTCCATCGTCCATCTCCATCTCCATTTCCATCTCCATCGTCCATCGTCCACCGTCCACCGTCCATCTCCATCTCCATCGTCCATCTCCATCTCCATCTCCGGGTTAGGGTAAGGGTTTCGGTTAGGGTTAGGTTTAGGGTTAGGATTAGGGTTTAGGGTTAGGGTTAGCGTCCATCGTCCATCTCCATCTCCATTTCCATCTCCATCGTCCATCGTTCATCTCCATCGTCCATCGTCCATCTCCATCTCCATATCCATCTCCATCTCCATCGCCCATCGTCCATCTTCCATCTTCATCGTCCATCGTCCATCTCCATCTCTATCTCGATCATCCATCGTCCATCGTCCATCGTCCATCGTCCATCGTCCATCGTCCATCGTCCATCGTCCATCGTCCATCGTCCATCGTCCATCGTCCATCGTCTATCTCCATCTCCATCTTCAACTCCATCGTCCATCGACCATCGTCCATCTTCCATCTTCATCGTCCATCATCCATCGTACATCGTCCATCGTCCATCGTCCATCGTCCATCGTCCATCGTCCATCGTCCATCTCCATCTCCATCGTCCATCGTCCATCGTCCATCGTCCATCTCCATCGTCCATCGTCCATCGTCAATCTTCATCGTCCATCGTCCATCGTCCATCTCCATCTCCATCGTCCATCGTCCATCTCCATCTCCATCGTCCATCTCCATCGTCCATCTGAATCTACATCTCAATCTCAATCTCCATCGTCCATCGTCCATCGCCTTCGTCCATCGTCCATCTCCATCGTCCATCGTCCATCGTCCATCTCCATCGTCCATTTACATCTCCATCGTCCATCTGCATCTCCATCGTCCATCGTCCACCGTCCATCTCCATCGTCTATCGTCCACCGTCCATCGTCCATCTCCATCTCCATCCCCATTTCCATCGTCCATGGTCCATATTCCATCGTCCATCTCCATCGTCCGTCGTCCATCGTCCATCGTCCATCTTCCATCTTCATCGTCCATCATTCATCGTCCATCGTCCATCTCCATCGTCCATCGTCCATCTCCATCTCCATCGTCCATCGCCATTCTCCATCTATATCTCCATCGCCCATCTCCATCGTCTATCGTCCATTTCCATCTCCCTCGTCCATCTCCATCTCCATCTCCAGCGTCTATCGTACATCTCCATCGTCCATCTTCATCTCCATCTCCATCGTCCATTTCCATCTCCCTCGTCCATCTCCATCTCCATCGTCCATCTCCATCTCCATCTCCATCTCCATCGTCCATCTCAATCTCAATCTCCATCGTCCATCGTCCATCGTCCATCTCCATCGTCCATCGTCCATCTCCATCTCCATATCCATCTCCATCTCCATCGCCCTTCGTCCATCTTCCATCTTCATCGTCCATCGTCCATCTCCGTCTCCATCTCCATCTCCATTTCCATCTCCATCTGCATCGTCCATCTCCATCTCCATCTCCATTTCCATCGTCCTTCGTCCATCGTCCATCGTCCATCGTCCATCGTCCATCGTCCATCTCCATCGTCCATCGTCCATCTTCATCTCCATCTCCATCGTCCATCGTCCATCTCCATCGTCCATCGTCCATCTCCATCGTCCATCGTCCATCATCCATCGTCCATCGTCCATCTCCATCGTCCATCGTCCATCTGAATCTACATCTCAATCTCAATCTCAATCTCCATCGTCCATCGTCCATCTCCATCGTCCATCTCCATCTCCATCGTCCATCGTCCATCTCCGTCGTCCATATCCATCTTCATCTCCATCGTCCATCGTCCTTCTCCACCTACATCGTCCATCGTCCATCGTCCATATTAATATCCATCTCCATCTTCCATCTTCATCGACCATCGTCCATATCCATCTCTATCTCTATCTCGGTCGTCCATCGTCCATCGTCCATCGTCCATCGTCCATCGTCCATCGTCCATCGCCCTTCTCCATCTATATCTCCATCGCCCATCTCCATCGTCTATCGTCCATTTCCATCTCCCTCGTCCATCTCCATCTCCATCGTCCATCGTACATCTCCATCGTCCATCTCCATCTCCATTTCCATCTCCATCGTCCATCGTCCACCGTCCACCGTCCATCTCCATCTCCATCGTCCATCTCCATCTCCATCTCCGGGTTAGGGTAAGGGTTTCGGTTAGGGTTAGGTTTAGGGTTAGGATTAGGGTTTAGGGTTAGGGTTAGGGTTAGGGTTAGGGTTAGCGTCCATCGTCCATCTCCATCTCCATTTCCATCTCCATCGTCCATCGTTCATCTCCATCGTCCATCGTCCATCTCCATCTCCATATCCATCTCCATCTCCATCGCCCATCGTCCATCTTCCATTTTCATCGTCCATCGTCCATCTCCATCTATATCTCGATCATCCATCGTCCATCGTCCATCGTCCATCGTCCATCGTCCATCGTCTATCTCCATCTCCATCTTCAACTCCATCGTCCATCGACCATCGTCCATCTTCCATCTTCATCGTCCATCATCCATCGTACATCTCCATCGTCCCTCGTCCATCTCCATCTCCATCTCCATCGTCCATCGTCCATCGTCCATCGTCCATCGTCCATCTCCATCTCCATTTACATCTCCATCGTCCATCTGCATCTCCATCGTCCATCGTCCACCGTCCATCTCCATCGTCTATCGTCCACCGTCCATCGTCTATCTCCATCGTCCATCTCCATCGTCCATCGTCCATCTCCATCTCCATCTCCATCGTCCATCGTCCATCTCCATCGTCCATCGTCCATCTCCATCGTCCATCGTCCATCATCCATCGTCCATCGTCCATCTCCATCGTCCATCGTCCATCTGAATCTACATCTCAATCTCAATCTCAATCTCCATCGTCCATCGTCCATCTCCATCGTCCATCTCCATCTCCATCGTCCATCGTCCATCTCCGTCGTCCATATCCATCTTCATCTCCATCGTCCATCGTCCTTCTCCACCTACATCGTCCATCGTCCATATTAATATCCATCTCCATCTTCCATCTTCATCGACCATCGTCCATATCCATCTCTATCTCTATCTCGGTCGTCCATCGTCCATCGTCCATCGTCCATCGTCCATCGTCCATCGCCCTTCTCCATCTATATCTTCATCGCCCATCTCCATCGTCTATCGTCCATTTCCATCTCCCTTGTCCATCTCCATCTCCATCGTCCATCGTACATCTCCATCGTCCATCTCCATCTCCATTTCCATCTCCATCGTCCATCGTCCACCGTCCACCGTCCATCTCCATCTCCATCGTCCATCTCCATCTCCATCTCCGGGTTAGGGTAAGGGTTTCGGTTAGGGTTAGGTTTAGGGTTAGGATTAGGGTTTAGGGTTAGGGTTAGGGTTAGGGTTAGCGTCCATCGTCCATCTCCATCTCCATTTCCATCTCCATCGTCCATCGTTCATCTCCATCGTCCATCGTCCATCTCCATCTCCATATCCATCTCCATCTCCATCGCCCATCGTCCATCTTCCATTTTCATCGTCCATCGTCCATCTCCATCTATATCTCGATCATCCATCGTCCATCGTCCATCGTCCATCGTCCATCGTCCATCGTCCATCGTCCATCGTCCATCGTCTATCTCCATCTCCATCTTCAACTCCATCGTCCATCGACCATCGTCCATCTTCCATCTTCATCGTCCATCATCCATCGTACATCTCCATCGTCCCTCGTCCATCTCCATCTCCATCTCCATCGTCCATCGTACATCTCCATCGTCCATCTCCATCTCCATTTCCATCTCCATCGTCCATCGTCCACCGTCCACCGTCCATCTCCATCTCCATCGTCCATCTCCATCTCCATCTCCGGGTTAGGGTAAGGGTTTCGGTTAGGGTTAGGTTTAGGGTTAGGATTAGGGTTTAGGGTTAGGGTTAGCGTCCATCGTCCATCTCCATCTCCATTTCCATCTCCATCGTCCATCGTTCATCTCCATCGTCCATCGTCCATCTCCATCTCCATATCCATCTCCATCTCCATCGCCCATCGTCCATCTTCCATCTTCATCGTCCATCGTCCATCTCCATCTCTATCTCGATCATCCATCGTCCATCGTCCATCGTCCATCGTCCATCGTCCATCGTCCATCGTCCATCGTCCATCGTCCATCGTCCATCGTCTATCTCCATCTCCATCTTCAACTCCATCGTCCATCGACCATCGTCCATCTTCCATCTTCATCGTCCATCATCCATCGTACATCTCCATCGTCCATCGTCCATCTCCATCGTCCATCGTCCATCGTCCATCGTCCATCTCCATCGTCCATCGTCCATCGTCCATCGTCCATCGTCCATCTCCATCGTCCATCGTCCATCGTCAATCTTCATCGTCCATCGTCCATCGTCCATCTCCATCTCCATCGTCCATCGTCCATCTCCATCTCCATCGTCCATCTCCATCGTCCATCTGAATCTACATCTCAATCTCAATCTCCATCGTCCATCGTCCATCGCCTTCGTCCATCGTCCATCTCCATCGTCCATCGTCCATCGTCCATCTCCATCGTCCATTTACATCTCCATCGTCCATCTGCATCTCCATCGTCCATCGTCCACCGTCCATCTCCATCGTCTATCGTCCACCGTCCATCGTCCATCTCCATCTCCATCCCCATTTCCATCGTCCATGGTCCATATTCCATCGTCCATCTCCATCGTCCGTCGTCCATCGTCCATCGTCCATCGTCCATCGTCCATCTTCCATCTTCATCGTCCATCATTCATCGTCCATCGTCCATCTCCATCGTCCATCGTCCATCTCCATCTCCATCGTCCATCGCCATTCTCCATCTATATCTCCATCGCCCATCTCCATCGTCTATCGTCCATTTCCATCTCCCTCGTCCATCTCCATCTCCATCTCCAGCGTCTATCGTACATCTCCATCGTCCATCTTCATCTCCATCTCCATCGTCCATTTCCATCTCCCTCGTCCATCTCCATCTCCATCGTCCATCTCCATCTCCATCTCCATCGTCCATCTCAATCTCAATCTCCATCGTCCATCGTCCATCGTCCATCGTCCATCTCCATCGTCCATCGTCCATCTCCATCTCCATATCCATCTCCATCTCCATCGCCCTTCGTCCATCTTCCATCTTCATCGTCCATCGTCCATCTCCGTCTCCATCTCCATCTCCATTTCCATCTCCATCTGCATCGTCCATCTCCATCTCCATCTCCATCGCCCATCGTCCATCTTCCATTGTCATCGTCCATCGTCCATCTCCATCTATATCTCGATCATCCATCGTCCATCGTCCATCGTCCATCGTCCATCGTCCATCGTCTATCTCCATCTCCATCTTCAACTCCATCGTCCATCGACCATCGTCCATCTTCCATCTTCATCGTCCATCATCCATCGTACATCTCCATCGTCCCTCGTCCATCTCCATCTCCATCTCCATCGTCCATCGTCCATCGTCCATCGTCCATCTCCATCTCCATTTACATCTCCATCGTCCATCTGCATCTCCATCGTCCATCGTCCACCGTCCATCTCCATCGTCTATCGTCCACCGTCCATCGTCTATCTCCATCGTCCATCTCCATCGTCCATCGTCCATCTCCATCTCCATCTCCATCGTCCATCGTCCATCTCCATCGTCCATCGTCCATCTCCATCGTCCATCGTCCATCATCCATCGTCCATCGTCCATCTCCATCGTCCATCGTCCATCTGAATCTACATCTCAATCTCAATCTCAATCTCCATCGTCCATCGTCCATCTCCATCGTCCATCTCCATCTCCATCGTCCATCGTCCATCTCCGTCGTCCATATCCATCTTCATCTCCATCGTCCATCGTCCTTCTCCACCTACATCGTCCATCGTCCATCGTCCATATTAATATCCATCTCCATCTTCCATCTTCATCGACCATCGTCCATATCCATCTCTATCTCTATCTCGGTCGTCCATCGTCCATCGTCCATCGTCCATCGTCCATCGTCCATCGCCCTTCTCCATCTATATCTTCATCGCCCATCTCCATCGTCTATCGTCCATTTCCATCTCCCTCGTCCATCTCCATCTCCATCGTCCATCGTACATCTCCATCGTCCATCTCCATCTCCATTTCCATCTCCATCGTCCATCGTCCACCGTCCACCGTCCATCTCCATCTCCATCGTCCATCTCCATCTCCATCTCCGGGTTAGGGTAAGGGTTTCGGTTAGGGTTAGGTTTAGGGTTAGGATTAGGGTTTAGGGTTAGGGTTAGGGTTAGGGTTAGCGTCCATCGTCCATCTCCATCTCCATTTCCATCTCCATCGTCCATCGCCCATCGTCCATCTTCCATTTTCATCGTCCATCGTCCATCTCCATCTATATCTCGATCATCCATCGTCCATCGTCCATCGTCCATCGTCCATCGTCCATCGTCCATCGTCCATCGTCCATCGTCCATCGTCTATCTCCATCTCCATCTTCAACTCCATCGTCCATCGACCATCGTCCATCTTCCATCTTCATCGTCCATCATCCATCGTACATCTCCATCGTCCCTCGTCCCTCGTCCATCTCCATCTCCATCGTCCATCGTACATCTCCATCGTCCATCTCCATCTCCATTTCCATCTCCATCGTCCATCGTCCACCGTCCACCGTCCATCTCCATCTCCATCGTCCATCTCCATCTCCATCTCCGGGTTAGGGTAAGGGTTTCGGTTAGGGTTAGGTTTAGGGTTAGGATTAGGGTTTAGGGTTAGGGTTAGCGTCCATCGTCCATCTCCATCTCCATTTCCATCTCCATCGTCCATCGTTCATCTCCATCGTCCATCGTCCATCTCCATCTCCATATCCATCTCCATCTCCATCGCCCATCGTCCATCTTCCATCTTCATCGTCCATCGTCCATCTCCATCTCTATCTCGATCATCCATCGTCCATCGTCCATCGTCCATCGTCCATCGTCCATCGTCCATCGTCCATCGTCCATCGTCCATCGTCCATCGTCTATCTCCATCTCCATCTTCAACTCCATCGTCCATCGACCATCGTCCATCTTCCATCTTCATCGTCCATCATCCATCGTACATCTCCATCGTCCATCGTCCATCTCCATCGTCCATCTCCATCGTCCATCGTCCATCGTCCATCGTCCATCTCCATCTCCATCGTCCATCGTCCATCGTCCATCGTCCATCTCCATCGTCCATCGTCCATCGTCAATCTTCATCGTCCATCGTCCATCGTCCATCTCCATCTCCATCGTCCATCGTCCATCTCCATCTCCATCGTCCATCTCCATCGTCCATCTGAATCTACATCTCAATCTCAATCTCCATCGTCCATCGTCCATCGCCTTCGTCCATCGTCCATCTCCATCGTCCATCGTCCATCGTCCATCTCCATCGTCCATTTACATCTCCATCGTCCATCTGCATCTCCATCGTCCATCGTCCACCGTCCATCTCCATCGTCTATCGTCCACCGTCCATCGTCCATCTCCATCTCCATCCCCATTTCCATCGTCCATGGTCCATATTCCATCGTCCATCTCCATCGTCCGTCGTCCATCGTCCATCGTCCATCGTCCATCGTCCATCTTCCATCTTCATCGTCCATCATTCATCGTCCATCGTCCATCTCCATCGTCCATCGTCCATCTCCATCTCCATCGTCCATCGCCATTCTCCATCTATATCTCCATCGCCCATCTCCATCGTCTATCGTCCATTTCCATCTCCCTCGTCCATCTCCATCTCCATCTCCAGCGTCTATCGTACATCTCCATCGTCCATCTTCATCTCCATCTCCATCGTCCATTTCCATCTCCCTCGTCCATCTCCATCTCCATCGTCCATCTCCATCTCCATCTCCATCGTCCATCTCAATCTCAATCTCCATCGTCCATCGTCCATCGTCCATCGTCCATCTCCATCGTCCATCGTCCATCTCCATCTCCATATCCATCTCCATCTCCATCGCCCTTCGTCCATCTTCCATCTTCATCGTCCATCGTCCATCTCCGTCTCCATCTCCATCTCCATTTCCATCTCCATCTGCATCGTCCATCTCCATCTCCATCTCCATTTCCATCGTCCTTCGTCCATCGTCCATCGTCCATCGTCCATCGTCCATCTCCATCGTCCATCGTCCATCTTCATCTCCATCTCCATCGTCCATTGTCCATCGTCCATCTCCATCTCCATCTCCATCGTCCATCTCCATCTCCATCTCCGGGTTAGGGTAAGGGTTTGGGTTAGGGTTAGGTTTAGGGTTAGGATTAGGGTTTAGGGTTAGGGTTAGTGTTAGGGTTAGGGTTAGGGTTAGGGTTAGGGTTAGCGTCCATCGTCCATCTCCATCTCCATTTCCGTCTCCATCGTCCATCTCCATCTCCATCGTCCATCGTCCACCGTCCACCGTCCATCTCCATCTCCATCGTCCATCGTCCATCGTCCATCGTCCATCTCCATCTCCATCCCCATTTACATCGTCCATCATCCATATTCCATCGTCCATCTCCATCGTTCGTCGTCCATCGTCCATCGTCCATCGTCCATCTCCATCTCCATCTCCATCTCCATTTCCATCTCCATCTGCATCGTCCATCTCCATCTCCATCTCCATTTCCATCGTCCTTCGTCCATCGTCCATCGTCCATCGTCCATCTCCATCGTCCATCTCCATATCCATCTCCATCTCCATCGTCCATCGTCCATCTTCCATCTTCATCGTCCATCGTCCATCTCCATCTCTATCACGATCATCCATCGTCCATCGTCCATCGTCCATCGTCCATCGTCCATCGTCCATCGTCTATCTCCATCTCCATCTTCAACTCCATCGTCCATCTCCATCGTCCATCGTCCATCTCCATCTCCATCTCCATCGTCCATCGTCCATCTCCATCGTCCATCGTCCATCTCCATCGTCCATCGTCCATCATCCATCGTCCATCGTCCATCTCCATCGTCCATCGTCCATCTGAATCTACATCTCAATCTCAATCTCCATCGTCCATCGTCCATCGTCCATCGTCCTTCTCCATCGTCCATCTCCATCTCCATCGTCCATCGTCCATCTCCGTCGTCCATATCCATCTTCATCTCCATCGTCCATCTGCATCTCCATCGTCCATCGTCCACCGTCCATCTCCATCGTCTATCGTCCACCGTCCATCGTCTATCTCCATCGTCCATCTCCATCGTCCATCGTCCATCTCCATCTCCATCTCCATCGTCCATCGTCCATCTCCATCGTCCATCGTCCATCTCCATCGTCCATCGTCCATCATCCATCGTCCATCGTCCATCTCCATCGTCCATCGTCCATCTGAATCTACATCTCAATCTCAATCTCAATCTCCATCGTCCATCGTCCATCTCCATCGTCCATCTCCATCTCCATCGTCCATCGTCCATCTCCGTCGTCCATATCCATCTTCATCTCCATCGTCCATCGTCCTTCTCCACCTACATCGTCCATCGTCCATCGTCCATATTAATATCCATCTCCATCTTCCATCTTCATCGACCATCGTCCATATCCATCTCTATCTCTATCTCGGTCGTCCATCGTCCATCGTCCATCGTCCATCGTCCATCGTCCATCGCCCTTCTCCATCTATATCTTCATCGCCCATCTCCATCGTCTATCGTCCATTTCCATCTCCCTCGTCCATCTCCATCTCCATCGTCCATCGTACATCTCCATCGTCCATCTCCATCTCCATTTCCATCTCCATCGTCCATCGTCCACCGTCCACCGTCCATCTCCATCTCCATCGTCCATCTCCATCTCCATCTCCGGGTTAGGGTAAGGGTTTCGGTTAGGGTTAGGTTTAGGGTTAGGATTAGGGTTTAGGGTTAGGGTTAGGGTTAGGGTTAGCGTCCATCGTCCATCTCCATCTCCATTTCCATCTCCATCGTCCATCGTTCATCTCCATCGTCCATTGTCCATCTCCATCTCCATATCCATCTCCATCTCCATCGCCCATCGTCCATCTTCCATTTTCATCGTCCATCGTCCATCTCCATCTATATCTCGATCATCCATCGTCCATCGTCCATCGTCCATCGTCCATCGTCCATCGTCCATCGTCCATCGTCCATCGTCCATCGTCTATCTCCATCTCCATCTTCAACTCCATCGTCCATCGACCATCGTCCATCTTCCATCTTCATCGTCCATCATCCATCGTACATCTCCATCGTCCCTCGTCCATCTCCATCTCCATCTCCATCGTCCATCGTACATCTCCATCGTCCATCTCCATCTCCATTTCCATCTCCATCGTCCATCGTCCACCGTCCACCGTCCATCTCCATCTCCATCGTCCATCTCCATCTCCATCTCCGGGTTAGGGTAAGGGTTTCGGTTAGGGTTAGGTTTAGGGTTAGGATTAGGGTTTAGGGTTAGGGTTAGCGTCCATCGTCCATCTCCATCTCCATTTCCATCTCCATCGTCCATCGTTCATCTCCATCGTCCATCGTCCATCTCCATCTCCATATCCATCTCCATCTCCATCGCCCATCGTCCATCTTCCATCTTCATCGTCCATCGTCCATCTCCATCTCTATCTCGATCATCCATCGTCCATCGTCCATCGTCCATCGTCCATCGTCCATCGTCCATCGTCCATCGTCCATCGTCTATCTCCATCTCCATCTTCAACTCCATCGTCCATCGACCATCGTCCATCTTCCATCTTCATCGTCCATCATCCATCGTACATCTCCATCGTCCATCGTCCATCTCCATCGTCCATCGTCCATCGTCCATCTCCATCTCCATCGTCCATCGTCCATCGTCCATCTCCATCGTCCATCGTCCATCGTCAATCTTCATCGTCCATCGTCCATCGTCCATCTCCATCTCCATCGTCCATCGTCCATCTCCATCTCCATCGTCCATCTCCATCGTCCATCTGAATCTACATCTCAATCTCAATCTCCATCGTCCATCGTCCATCGCCTTCGTCCATCGTCCATCTCCATCGTCCATCGTCCATCGTCCATCTCCATCGTCCATTTACATCTCCATCGTCCATCTGCATCTCCATCGTCCATCGTCCACCGTCCATCTCCATCGTCTATCGTCCACCGTCCATCGTCCATCTCCATCTCCATCCCCATTTCCATCGTCCATGGTCCATATTCCATCGTCCATCTCCATCGTCCGTCGTCCATCGTCCATCGTCCATCGTCCATCGTCCATCTTCCATCTTCATCGTCCATCATTCATCGTCCATCGTCCATCTCCATCGTCCATCGTCCATCTCCATCTCCATCGTCCATCGCCATTCTCCATCTATATCTCCATCGCCCATCTCCATCGTCTATCGTCCATTTCCATCTCCCTCGTCCATCTCCATCTCCATCTCCAGCGTCTATCGTACATCTCCATCGTCCATCTTCATCTCCATCTCCATCGTCCATTTCCATCTCCCTCGTCCATCTCCATCTCCATCGTCCATCTCCATCTCCATCTCCATCTCCATCGTCCATCTCAATCTCAATCTCCATCGTCCATCGTCCATCGTCCATCGTCCATCTCCATCGTCCATCGTCCATCTCCATCTCCATATCCATCTCCATCTCCATCGCCCTTCGTCCATCTTCCATCTTCATCGTCCATCGTCCATCTCCGTCTCCATCTCCATCTCCATTTCCATCTCCATCTGCATCGTCCATCTCCATCTCCATCTCCATTTCCATCGTCCTTCGTCCATCGTCCATCGTCCATCGTCCATCGTCCATCTCCATCGTCCATCGTCCATCTTCATCTCCATCTCCATCGTCCATTGTCCATCGTCCATCTCCATCTCCATCTCCATCGTCCATCTCCATCTCCATCTCCGGGTTAGGGTAAGGGTTTGGGTTAGGGTTAGGTTTAGGGTTAGGATTAGGGTTTAGGGTTAGGGTTAGTGTTAGGGTTAGGGTTAGGGTTAGGGTTAGGGTTAGGGTTAGCGTCCATCGTCCATCTCCATCTCCATTTCCGTCTCCATCGTCCATCTCCATCTCCATCGTCCATCGTCCACCGTCCACCGTCCATCTCCATCTCCATAGTCCATCGTCCATCGTCCATCGTCCATCTCCATCTCCATCCCCATTTACATCGTCCATCATCCATATTCCATCGTCCATCTCCATCGTTCGTCGTCCATCGTCCATCGTCCATCGTCCATCTCCATCTCCATCTCCATCTCCATTTCCATCTCCATCTGCATCGTCCATCTCCATCTCCATCTCCATTTCCATCGTCCTTCGTCCATCGTCCATCGTCCATCTCCATCGTCCATCTCCATATCCATCTCCATCTCCATCGTCCATCGTCCATCTTCCATCTTCATCGTCCATCGTCCATCTCCATCTCTATCACGATCATCCATCGTCCATCGTCCATCGTCCATCGTCCATCGTCCATCGTCCATCGTCTATCTCCATCTCCATCTTCAACTCCATCGTCCATCTCCATCGTCCATCTACCATCTCCATCTCCATCTCCATCGTCCATCGTCCATCTCCATCGTCCATCGTCCATCGTCCATCTCCATCGTCCATCGTCCATCATCCATCGTCCATCGTCCATCTCCATCGTCCATCGTCCATCTGAATCTACATCTCAATCTCAATCTCCATCGTCCATCGTCCATCGTCCTTCTCCATCGTCCATCTCCATCTCCATCGTCCATCGTCCATCTCCGTCGTCCATATCCATCTTCATCTCCATCGTCCATCGTCCTTCTCCACCTACATCGTCCATCGTCCATCGTCCATATTCATATCCATCTCCATCTTCCATCTTCATCGTCCATCGTCCATATCCATCTCTATCTCTATCTCGATCGTCCATCGTCCATCGTCCATCGTCCATCGTCTATCTCCATCTCCATCTTCAACTCCATCGTCCATCGTCCATCGACCATCGTCCATCGTCCATCGTCCATTGTCCATCGTCCATCTCCATCTTCATCTCCATCGTCCATCTCCATCGTCCATCTCCATCTCCATGTCCGGGTTAGGGTTAGGGTTAGGGTTTGGGTTAGGGTTAGGGTTAGCGTCCATCGTCCATCTCCTTCTCCATCTCCATCGTCCATCTCCATCGTCCATCGTCCATCTCCATCGTCCATAGTCCATAGTCCATCGTCCATCGTCCATCGTCCATCTCCATCTCCATCTCCATCTACATCGTCCATCTCCATATCCATCTCCATTTCCATCGTCCTTTGTCCACCTTCCATCTTCATCGTCCATCATCCATCGTCCATCGTCCATCGTCCATCGTCCATCTCCATCTCCATTGTCCATCGTCCATCTCCATCGTCCATCTTCCATCTTCATCGTCCATCGTCCGTCGTCCATATCCTTCGTCCATCGTCCATCGTCCATCGTCCATCTCCATCTCCATCGTCCATCGTCCACCGTCCATCTCCATCTCCATAGTCCATCGTCCATCGTCCATCTCCATCGTCCATCTCCATCTCCATCTCCATCTCCATCCCCATTTCCATCGTCCATCGTCCATATTCCATCGTCCATCGTCCATCGTCCATCGTCTATCTCCATCTCCATCTTCAACTCCATCGTCCATCTCCATCGTCCATCGTCCATCTCCATCTCCATCGTCCATCGTCCATCTCCATCGTCCATCGTCCATCGTCCATCTCCATCGTCCATCGTCCATCATCCATCGTCCATCGTCCATCTCCATCGTCCATCGTCCATCTGAATCTACATCTCAATCTCAATCTCAATCTCCATCGTCCATCGTCCATCTCCATCGTCCATCTCCATCTCCATCGTCCATCGTCCATCTCCGTCGTCCATATCCATCTTCATCTCCATCGTCCATCGTCCTTCTCCACCTACATCGTCCATCGTCCATCGTCCATATTCATATCCATCTCCATCTTCCATCTTCATTGACCATCGTCCATATCCATATCTATCTCTATCTCGATCGTCCATCGTCCATCGTCCATCGTCCATCGTCCATCGTCCATCGTCTATCTCCATCTCCATCTTCAACTCCATCGTCCATCGTCCATCGACCATCGTCCATCGTCCATCGTCCATTGTCCATCGTCCATTGTCCATCGTCCATCTCCATCTTCATCTCCATCGTCCATCTCCATCGTCCATCTCCATCTCCATGTCCGGGTTAGGGTTAGGGTTAGGGTTAGGGTTAGGGTTAGGGTTAGGGTTAGGGTTAGGGTTAGGGTTAGCGTCCATCGTCCATCTCCTTCTCCATCTCCATCGTCCATCTCCATCGTCCATCGTCCATCTCCATCGTCCATAGTCCATCGTCCATCGTCCATCGTCCATCGTCCATCTCCATCTCCATCTCCATCTCCATCTCCATCTACATCGTCCATGTCCATATCCATCTCCATTTCCATCGTCCTTTGTCCACCTTCCATCTTCATCGTCCATCATCCATCGTCCATCGTCCATCGTCCATCGTCCATCGTCCATCGTCCATCGTCCATCTCCATCGTCCATCGTCCATCTCCATCGTCCATCGTCCATCTTCCATCTTCATCGTCCATCGTCCATCGTCCATCTCCATCTCCATCGTCCATCTCCATCGTCCATCTGAATCTACATCTCAATCTCAATCTCAATCTCCATCGTCCATCGTCCATCTCCTTCGTCCATCGTCCATCTCCATCGTCCATCGTCCATCTCCATCTCCATTTACATCTCCATCGTCCATCTGCATCTCCATCGTCCATCGTCCACCGTCCATCTCCATCGTCTATCGTCCACCGTCCATCGTCCATCTCCATCTCCATCCCCATTTCCATCGTCCATCGTCCATATTCCATCGTCCATCTCCATCGTCCGTCGTCCATCGTCCATCGTCCATCTCCATCGTCCATCGTCCATCTTCCATCTTCATCGTCCATCATCCATCGTCCATCGTCCATCTCCATCGTCCATCGTCCATCGTCCATCTCCATCTCCATCGTCCATCGTCCATCGCCACTCTCCATCTATATCTCCATCGCCCATCTCCATCGTCTATCGTCCATTTCCATCTCCCTCGTCCATCTCCATCTCCATCTCCAGCGTCCATGGTACATCTCCATCGTCCATCTTCATCTCCATCTCCATCGTCCATTTCCATCTCCCTCGTCCATCTCCATCTCCATCGTCCATCTCCATCTCCATCTCCATCGTCCATCTCAATCTCAATCTCCATCGTCCATCGTCCATCGTCCATCTCCATCGTCCATCGTCCATCTCCATCTCCATATCCATCTCCATATCCATCGCCCATCGTCCATCTTCCATCTTCATCGTCCATAGTCCATCTCCATCTCTATCTCGATCATCCATCGTCCATCGTCCATCGTCCATCGTCCATCGTCCATCGTCTATCTCCATCTCCATCTTCAACTCCATCGTCCATCGACCATCGTCCATCTTCCATCTTCATCGTCCATCATCCATCGTACATCTCCATCGTCCCTCGTCCATCTCCATCTCCATCTCCATCGTCCATCGTACATCTCCATCGTCCATCTCCATCTCCATTTCCATCTCCATCATCCATCGTCCACTGTCCACCGTCCATCTCCATCTCCATCGTCCATCTCCATCTCCATCTCCGGGTTAGGGTAAGGGTTTCGGTTAGGGTTAGGATTAGGGTTTAGGGTTAGGGTTAGGGTTAGGGTTAGCGTCCATCGTCCATCTCCATCTCCATTTCCATCTCCATCGTCCATCGTTCATCTCCATCGTCCATCGTCCATCTCGATCTACATATCCATCTCCATCTCCATCGCCCATCGTCCATCTTCCATCTTCATCGTCCATCGTCCATCTCCATCTCTATCTCGATCATCCATCGTCCATCGTCCATCGTCCATCGTCCATCGTCCATCTCCATCTTCAACTCCATCGTCCATCGACCATCGTCCATCTTCCATCTTCATCGTCCATCATCCATCGTACATCTCCATCGTCCATCGTCCATCTCCATCTCCATCGTCCATCGTCCATCTCCATCGTCCATCGTCCATCGTCCATCGTCCATCGTCCATCTCCATCGTCCATCGTGCATCTTCCATCTTCATCGTCCATCGTCCATCGTCCATCTCCATCGTCCATCGTCCATCTCCATCGTCCATCTGAATCTACATCTCAATCTCAATCTCAATCTCCATCGTCCATCGTCCATCTCCTTCGTCCATCGTCCATCTCCATCGTCCATCGTCCATCTCCATCTCCATTTACATCTCCATCGTCCATCTGCATCTCCATCCCCATTTCCATCGTCCATCGTCCATATTCCATCGTCCATCTCCATCGTCCGTCGTCCATCGTCCATCGTCCATCTCCATCGTCCATCGTCCATCTTCCATCTTCATCGTCCATCATCCATCGTCCATCGTCCATCTCCATCGTCCATCGTCCATCTCCATCGTCCATCGTCCATCGCCATTCTCCATCTATATCTCCATCGCCCATCTCCATCGTCTATCGTCCATTTCCATCTCCCTCGTCCATCTCCATCTCCATCTCCAGCGTCCATCGTACATCTCCATCGTCCATCTTCATCTCCATCTCCATCGTCCATTTCCATCTCCCTCGTCCATCTCCATCGTCCATCGTCCATCTCCATCTCCATCTCCATCGTCCATCTCAATCTCAATCTCAATCTCCATCGTCCATCGTCCATCGTCCATCGTCCATCGTCCATCTCCATCGTCCATCTTCATCTCCATCTCCATCGTCCATTGTCCATCGTCCATCTCCATCTACATCTCCATCGTCCATCTCCATCTCCATCTCCGGGTTAGGGTAAGGGTTTGGGTTAGGGTTAGGTTTAGGGTTAGGATTAGGGTTTAGGGTTAGGGTTAGGGTTAGGGTTAGGGTTAGGGTTAGGGTTAGGGTTAGGGTTAGGGTTAGGGTTAGCGTCCACCGTCCATCTCCATCGTCTATCTTCCACCGTCCATCGTCCATCTCCATCTCCATCCCCATTTCCATCGTCCATCGTCCATATTCCATCGTCCATCTCCATCGTCCGTCGTCCATCGTCCATCGTCCATCGTCCATCTCCATCGTCCATCGTCCATCTTCCATCTTCATCGTCCATCATCCATCGTCCATCGTCCATCTCCATCGTCCATCGTCCATCTCCATCTCCATCGTCCATCGCCATTCTCCATCTATATCTCCATCGCCCATCTCCATCGTCTATCGTCCATTTCCATCTCCCTTGTCCATCTCCATCTCCAGCGTCTATCGTACATCTCCATCGTCCATCTTCATCTCCATCTCCATCGTCCATTTCCATCTCCCTCGTCCATCTCCATCTCCATCGTCCATCTCCATCTCCATCTCCATCGTCCATCTCAATCTCAATCTCCATCGTCCATCGTCCATCGTCAATCGTCCATCGTCCATCTCCATCGTCCATCGTCCATCTCCATCTCCATATCCATCTCCATCTCCATCGCCCATCGTCCATCTTCCATCTTCATCGTCCATCGTCCATCTCCATCTCTATCTCGATCATCCATCGTCCATCGTCCATCGTCCATCGTCCATCGTCCGTCGTCCATCGTCCATCGTCTATCTCCATCTCCATCTTCAACTCCATCGTCCATCGACCATCGTCCATCTTCCATCTTCATCGTCCATCATCCATCGTACATCTCCATCGTCCCTCGTCCATCTCCATCTCCATCTCCATCGTCCATCGTACATCTCCATCGTCCATCTCCATCTCCATTTCCATCTCCATCGTCCATCGTCCACCGTCCACCGTCCATCTCCATCTCCATCGTCCATCTCCATCTCCATCTCCGGGTTAGGGTAAAGGTTTCGGTTAGGGTTAGGTTTAGGGTTAGGATTAGGTTTTAGGGTTAGGGTTAGGGTTAGGGTTAGCGTCCATCGTCCATCTCCATCTCCATTTCCATCTCCATCGTCCATCGTTCATCTCCATCGTCCATCGTCCATCTCCATCTCCATATCCATCTCCATCTCCATCGCCCATCGTCCATCTTCCATCTGCATCGTCCATCGTCCATCTCCATCTCTATCTCGATCATCCATCGTCCATCGTCCATCGTCCATCGTCCATCGTCCATCGTCCATCGTCCATCGTCCATCGTCTATCTCCATCTCCATCTTCAACTCCATCGTCCATCGACCATCGTCCATCTTCCATCTTCATCGTCCATCATCCATCGTACATCTCCATCGTCCATCGTCCATCTCCATCTCCATCGTCCATCGTCCATCTCCATCTCCATCGTCCATCGTCCATCGTCCATCGTCCATCTCCATCGTCCATCGTCCATCTTCCATCTTCATCGTCCATCGTCCATCGTCCATCTCCATCGTCCATCGTCCATCTCCATCGTCCATCTGAATCTACATCTCAATCTCAATCTCAATCTCCATCGTCCATCGTCCATCTCCTTCGTCCATCGTCCATCTCCATCGTCCATCGTCCATCTCCATCTCCATTTACATCTCCATCGTCCATCTGCATCTCCATCGTCCATCGTCCACCGTCCATCTCCATCGTCTATCGTCCACCGTCCATCGTCCATCTCCATCTCCATCTCCATCCCCATTTCCATCGTCCATCGTCCATATTCCATCGTCCATCTCCATCGTCCGTCGTCCATCGTCCATCGTCCATCTCCATCGTCCATCGTCCATCTTCCATCTTCATCGTCCATCATCCATCGTCCATCGTCCGTCTCCATCGTCCATCGTCCATCTCCATCTCCATCGTCCATCGTCCATCGCCATTCTCCATCTATATCTCCATCGCCCATCTCCATCGTCTATCGTCCATTTCCATCTCCCTCGTCCATCTCCATCTCCATCTCCAGCGTCCATCGTACATCTCCATCGTCCATCTTCATCTCCATCTCCATCGTCCATTTCCATCTCCCTCGTCCATCTCCATCGTCCATCGTCCATCTCCATCTCCATCTCCATCGTCCATCTCAATCTCAATCTCCATCGTCCATCGTCCATCGTCCATCGTCCATCGTCCATCTCCATCGTCCATCTTCATCTCCATCTCCATCGTCCATTGTCCATCGTCCATCTCCATCTCCATTTCCGTCTCCATCGTTCATCTCCATCTCCATCGTCCATCGTCCACCGTCCACCGTCCATCTCCATTTCCATAGTCCATCGTCCATCGTCCATCGTCCATCGTCCATCGTCCATCTCCATCTCCATCCCCATTTCCATCGTCCATCGTCCATGTTCCATCGTCCATCTCCATCGTTCGTCGTCCATCGTCCATCGTCCATCGTCCATCGTCCATCGTCCATCTCCATCTCCATCTCCATTTCCATCTCCATCTGCATCGTCCATCTCCATCTCCATCTCCATTTCCATCGTCCTTCGTCCACCGTCCATCGTCCATCGTCCATCTCCATCGTCCATCTCCATATCCATCTCCATCTCCATCGTCCATCGTCCATCTTCCATCTTCATCGTCCATCGTCCATCTCCATCTCTATCACGATCATCCATCGTCCATCGTCCATCGTCCATCGTCCATCGTCCATCGTCTATCTCCATCTCCATCTTCAACTCCATCGTCCATCTCCATCGTCCATCGTCCATCTCCATCTCCATCGTCCATCGTCCATCTCCATCGTCCATCGTCCATCGTCCATCTCCATCGTCCATCGTCCATCATCCATCGTCCATCGTCCATCTCCATCGTCCATCGTCCATCTGAATCTACATCTCAATCTCAATCTCCATCGTCCATCGTCCATCTCCATCGTCCATCGTCCATCTCCGTCGTCCATATCCATCTTCATCTCCATCGTCCATCGTCCTTCTCCACCTACATCGTCCATCGTCCATCGTCCATATTCATATCCATCTCCATCTTCCATCTTCATCGTCCATCGTCCATATCCATCTCTATCTCTATCTCGATCGTCCATCGTCCATCGTCCATCGTCCATCGTCCATCGTCTATCTCCATCTTCAACTCCATCGTCCATCGTCCATCGACCATCGTCCATCGTCCATCGTCCATTGTCCATCGTCCATTGTCCATCGTCCATCTCCATCTTCATCTCCATCGTCCATCTCCATCTCCATTTCCATCTCCATCGTCCATCGTTCATCTCCATCGTCCATCGTCCATCTCCATCTACATATCCATCTCCATCTCCATCGCCCATCGTCCATCTTCCATCTTCATCGTCCATCGTCCATCTCCATCTCTATCTCGATCATCCATCGTCCATCGTCCATCGTCCATCGTCCATCGTCCATCGTCTATCTCCATCTCCATCTTCAACTCCATCGTCCATCGACCATCGTCCATCTTCCATCTTCATCGTCCATCATCCATCGTACATCTCCATCGTCCATCGTCCATCTCCATCTCCATCGTCCATCGTCCATCTCCATCGTCCATCGTCCATCGTCCATCGTCCATCTCCATCGTCCATCGTCCATCTTCCATCTTCATCGTCCATCGTCCATCGTCCATCTCCATCGTCCATCGTCCATCTCCATCGTCCATCTGAATCTACATCTTAATCTCAATCTCAATCTCCATCGTCCATCGTCCATCTCCTTCGTCCATCGTCCATCTCCATCGTCCATCGTCCATCTCCATCTCCATTTACATCTCCATCGTCCATCTGCATCTCCATCCCCATTTCCATCGTCCATCGTCCATATTCCATCGTCCATCTCCATCGTCCGTCGTCCATCGTCCATCGTCCATCTCCATCGTCCATCGTCCATCTTCCATCTTCATCGTTCATCATCCATCGTCCATCGTCTATCTCCATCTCCATCTTCAACTCCATCGTCCATCGACCATCGTCCATCTTCCATCTTCATCGTCCATCATCCATCGTACATCTCCATCGTCCATCGTCCATTTCCATCGTCCATCGTCCATCGTCCATCGTCCATCTCCACCTCCATCTTCCATCGTCCATCGTCCATCTCCATCGTCCATCGTCCATCTTCAATCTTCATCGTCCATCGTCCATCGTCCATCTCCATCTCCATCGTCCATCGTCCATCTCCATCTCCATCGTCCATCTCCATCGTCCATCTGAATCTACATCTCAATCTCAATCTCCATCGTCCATCGTCCATCTCCTTCGTCCATCGTCCATCTCCATCGTCCATCGTCCATCGTCCATCGTCCATCTCCATCTCCATTTACATCTCCATCGTCCATCGTCCATCTCCATCGTCCATCTGAATCTACATCTCAATCTCAATCTCCATCGTCCACCGCCCATCTCCATCGTCTATCGTCCACCGTCCATCGTCCATCTCCATCTCCATCCCCATTTCCATCGTCCATCGTCCATATTCCATCGTCCATCTCCATCGTCCGTCGTCCATCGTCCATCGTCCATCGTCCATCTTCCATCTTCATCGTCCATCATTCATCGTCCATCGTCCATCTCCATCGTCCATCGTCCATCTCCATCTCCATCGTCCATCGCCATTCTCCATCTATATCTCCATCGCCCATCTCCATCGTCTATCGTCCATTTCCATCTCCCTCGTCCATCTCCATCTCCATCTCCAGCGTCTATCGTACATCTCCATCGTCCATCTTCATCTCCATCTCCATCGTCCATTTCCATCTCCCTCGTCCATCTCCATCTCCATCGTCCATCTCCATCTCCATCTCCATCGTCCATCTCAATCTCAATCTCCATCGTCCATCGTCCATCGTCCATCTCCATCGTCCATCGTCCATCTCCATCTCCATATCCATCTCCATCTCCATCGCCCATCGTCCATCTTCCATCTTCATCGTCCATCGTCCATCTCCATCTCCATCTCCATCTCCATTTCCATCTCCATCTGCATCGTCCATTTCCATCTCCATCTCCATTTCCATCGTCCTTCGTCCATCGTCCATCGTCCATCGTCCATCTCCATCGTCCATCTTCATCTCCATCTCCATCGTCCATTGTCCATCGTCCATCTCCATGTACATCTCCATCGTCCATCTCCATCTCCATATGCGGGTTAGGGTAAGGGTTTGGGTTAGGGTTAGGTTTAGGGTTAGGGTTAGGATTAGGGTTTAGGGTTAGGGTTAGGGTTAGGGTTAGGGTTAGCGTCCATCGTCCATCTCCTTCTCCATTTCCATCGTCCATCGTCCATCTCCATCTCCATCTCCATCGTCCACCGTCCACCGTCCATCTCCATCTCCATCGTCCATCTCCATCGTCCATCTCCATCTCCTTCTCCGGGTTAGGGTAAGGGTTTGGGTTAGGGTTAGGTTTAGGGTTAGGATTAGGGTTTAGAGTTAAGGTTAGGGTTAGGGTTAGGGTTATGGTTAGGATTAACGTCCATCGTCCATCTCCATCTCCATATCCATCTCCATCTCCATCTCCATCTCCATCGTCCATCTTCCATCTTCATCGTCCATCGTCCATCTCCATCTCTATCACGATCATCCATCGTCCGTCGTCCATCGTCCATCGTCCATCGTCCATCGTCCATCGTCCATCGTCTATCTCCATCTCCATCTTCAACTCCATCGTCCATCTCCATCGTCCATCGTCCATCTCCATCGTCCATCGTCCATCGTCCATCGTCCATCGTCCATCGTCCATCTCCATCGTCCATCGTCCATCATCCATCGTCCATCGTCCATCTCCATCGTCCATCGTCCATCTGAATCTACATCTCAATCTCAATCTCAATCTCCATCGTCCATCGTCCATCTCCATCGTCCATCTCCATCTCCATCGTCCATCGTCCATCTCCGTCGTCCATATCCATCTTCATCTCCATCGTCCATCGTCCTTCTCCACCTACATCGTCCATCGTCCATCGTCCATATTCATATCCATCTCCATCTTCCATCTTCATCGACCATCGTCCATATCCATATCTATCTCTATCTCGATCGTCCATCGTCCATCGTCCATCGTCCATCGTCCATCGTCTATCTCCATCTCCATCTTCAACTCCATCGTCCATCGTCCATCGACCATCGTCTATCGTCCATCGTCCATTGTCCATCGTCCATTGTCCATCGTCCATCTCCATCTTCATCTCCATCGTCCATCTCCATCGTCCATCTCCATCTCCATGTCCGGGTTAGGGTTAGGGTTAGGGTTAGGGTTAGGGTTAGGGTTAGGGTTAGCGGCCATCGTCCATCTCCTTCTCCATCTCCATCGTCCATCTCCATCGTCCATCGTCCATCTCCATCGTCCATAGTCCATCGTCCATCGTCCATCGTCCATCTCCATCTCCATCTCCATCTACATCGTCCATCTCCATATCCATCTCCATTTCCATCGTCCTTTGTCCACCTTCCATCTTCATCGTCCATCATCCATCGTCCATCGTCCATCGTCCATCGTCCATCGTCCATCGTCCATCTCCATCGTCCATCGTCCATCGTCCATCGTCCATCTCCATCGTCCATCGTCCATCTCCATCGTCCATCGTCCATCTTCCATCTTCATCGTCCATCGTCCATCGTCCATCTCCATCGTCCATCGTCCATCGTCCATCTCCATCTCCATCGTCCATCTCCATCGTCCATCTGAATCTACATCTCAATCTCAATCTCAATCTCCATCGTCCATCGTCCATCTCCTTCGTCCATCGTCCATCTCCATCGTCCATCGTCCATCTCCATCTCCATTTACATCTCCATCGTCCATCTGCATCTCCATCGTCCATCGTCCACCGTCCATCTCCATCGTCTATCGTCCACCGTCCATCGTCCATCTCCATCTCCATCCCCATTTCCATCGTCCATCGTCCATATTCCATCGTCCATCTCCATCGTCCGTCGTCCATCGTCCATCGTCCATCTCCATCGTCCATCGTTCATCTTCCATCTTCATCGTCCATCATCCATCGTCCATCGTCCATCTCCATCGTCCATCGTCCATCGTCCATCTCCATCTCCATCGTCCATCGTCCATCGCCACTCTCCATCTATATCTCCATCGCCCATCTCCATCGTCTATCGTCCATTTCCATCTCCCTCGTCCATCTCCATCTCCATCTCCAGCGTCCATCGTACATCTCCATCGTCCATCTTCATCTCCATCTCCATCGTCCATTTCCATCTCCCTCGTCCATCTCCATCTCCATCGTCCATCTCCATCTCCATCTCCATCGTCCATCTCAATCTCAATCTCCATCGTCCATCGTCCATCGTCCATATCCATCGTCCATCGTCCATCTCCATCTCCATATCCATCTCCATCTCCATCGTCCATCGTCCATCTTCCATCTTCATCGTCCATAGTCCATCTCCATCTCTATCTCGATCATCCATCGTCCATCGTCCATCGTCCATCGTCTATCTCCATCTCCATCTTCAACTCCATCGTCCATCGACCATCGTCCATCTTCCATCTTCATCGTCCATCATCCATCGTACATCTCCATCGTCCCTCGTCCATCTCCATCTCCATCTCCATCGTCCATCGTACATCTCCATCGTCCATCTCCATCTCCATTTCCATCTCCATCATCCATCGTCCACTGTCCACCGTCCATCGTCCATCTCCATCTACATATCCATCTCCATCTCCATCGCCCATCGTCCATCTTCCATCTTCATCGTCCATCGTCCATCTCCATCTCTATCTCGATCATCCATCGTCCATCGTCCATCGTCCATCGTCCATCTCCATCTTCAACTCCATCGTCCATCGACCATCGTCCATCTTCCGTCTTCATCGTCCATCATCCATCGTACATCTCCATCGTCCATCGTCCATCTCCATCTCCATCGTCCATCGTCCATCTCCATCTCCATCGTCCATCGTCCATCGTCCATCTCCATCGTCCATCGTCCATCTTCCATCTTCATCGTCCATCGTCCATCGTCCATCGTCCATCTCCATCGTCCATCGTCCATCTCCATCGTCCATCTGAATCTACATCTCAATCTCAATCTCAATCTCCATCGTCCATCGTCCATCTCCTTCGTCCATCGTCCATCTCCATCGTCCATCGTCCATCTCCATCTCCATTTACATCTCCATCGTCCATCTGCATCTCCATCCCCATTTCCATCGTCCATCGTCCATATTCCATCGTCCATCTCCATCGTCCGTCGTCCATCGTCCATCGTCCATCTCCATCGTCCATCGTCCATCTTCCATCTTCATCGTCCATCATCCATCGTCCATCGTCCATCTCCATCGTCCATCGTCCATCTCCATCTCCATCGTCCATCGTCCATCGCCATTCTCCATCTATATCTCCATCGCCCATCTCCATCGTCTATCGTCCATTTCCATCTCCCTCGTCCATCTCCATCTCCATCTCCAGCGTCCATCGTACATCTCCATCGTCCATCTTCATCTCCATCTCCATCGTCCATTTCCATCTCCCTCGTCCATCTCCATCGTCCATCGTCCATCTCCATCTCCATCTCCATCGTCCATCTCAATCTCAATCTCAATCTCCATCGTCCATCGTCCATCGTCCATCGTCCATCTCCATCGTCCATCTTCATCTCCATCTCCATCGTCCATTGTCCATCGTCCATCTCCATCTACATCTCCATCGTCCATCTCCATCTCCATCTCCGGGTTAGGGTAAGGGTTTGGGTTAGGGTTAGGTTTAGGGTTAGGATTAGGGTTTAGGGTTAGGGTTAGGGTTAGGGTTAGGGTTAGGGTTAGGGTTAGGGTTAGGGTTAGGGTTAGGGTTAGCGTCCACCGTCCATCTCCATCGTCTATCTTCCACCGTCCATCGTCCATCTCCATCTCCATCCCCATTTCCATCGTCCATCGTCCATATTCCATCGTCCATCTCCATCGTCCGTCGTCCATCGTCCATCGTCCATCTCCATCGTCCATCGTCCATCTTCCATCTTCATCGTCCATCATCCATCGTCCATCGTCCATCTCCATCGTCCATCGTCCATCGTCCATCTCCATCTCCATCGTCCATCGCCATTCTCCATCTATATCTCCATCGCCCATCTCCATCGTCTATCGTCCATTTCCATCTCCCTCGTCCATCTCCATCTCCATCGTCCATCTCCATCTCCATCGTCCATCGTACATCTCCATCGTTCATCTTCATCTCCATCTCCATCGTCCATCGTCCATCCCCATCTCCATCGTCCATCGTCCATCGTCCATCGTTCATCGTCCATCGTCCATCGTCCATCTCCATCGTCCATCGTCCATCTCCATCGTCCATCGTCCACCTCCATCGTCCATCTCCATCTCAATCTTCAACTTCATCGTCCATCGTCCATCGTCCATTGTCCATCGTCCATCGACCATCTCTATCTCCATCAGATGGAGATAGAGATGGTCGATGGACAATGGACGATGGACGATGGAGATGGACGATGGAAGATGGACGATGGAGATGAACGATGGACGATGGACGATGGAGATGGACGATGGACGATGGAGATGGACGATGGAAGATGGAGATGGACGATGGACGATGGAAGATGGACGATGGACGATGGAGATGGACGATGGACGATGGACGATGGAGATGGAGATGGAGATGTTGATGTAGATGGAGATGGAGATGGAGATGGAGACGGACGATGGACGATGGAGATAGACGATGGAAGATGGACGATGGACGTTGGGCGATGGACGATGTAGATGGAGGTGGAGATGGAGATGGACGATGGACGATGGACGATGGACGATGGACGTTGGACGATGGAGATGGACGATGGACGATGGATGATGGACAATGGAGATGGACGATGGACGATTGAGATGGAGATGGATATGGAGATGGAGATGGACGATGGAAGATGGACGATGGACGATGGACGATGGAAGTTGGAGGTGGACGATGGACGATGGACGATGGAGATGGAAGTTGGAGATGGACGATGAACGATGGACGATGGACGATGGAGATGGACGTTGGACGATGGACGATGGAGATGGACGATGGACTATGGAGATGGACGATGGACGATGGAGATGGAGATTGAGATGGACGATGGAGATGGATGTGGAGGTGGAGATGGAGATGGAGATGGACGATGGACAATGGACAATGGACGATGGACGATGGACGATGGACGATGGACGATGGAGATGGACGATTGACATGGAGATGGAGATGGACGATGGACGATGGACGATGGACGATGGAGATTGAGATTGAGATGTAGATTCAGATGGACGATGGACGATGGAGATGGAGATGGACGATGGAAAATGGACGTTGGACGTTGGACGATGGACGATGGAGTTGGAGATGGACGATGGACGATGGAAATGGAGATGGACGATGGACGATGGAGATGGAGATGGAGATGGAGATGGAGATGGACGACGGAGATGGAGATGGACGATGGAGACGGAGATGGACGATGGACGATGAACGATGGACGATGGAGATGGACGATGGACGATGGAGATGGACGATGGACGATGGAGATGGAGATGGAGATGTTGATGTAGATGGAGATGGAGATGGAGACGGACGATGGACGATGGAGATAGACGATGGAAGATGGACGATGGACGTTGGGCGATGGACGATGTAGATGGAGGTGGAGATGGAGATGGACGATGGACGATGGACGTTGGACGATGGAGATGGACGATGGACGATGGACGATGGACAATGGAGATGGACGATGGACGATTGAGATGGAGATGGATATGGAGATGGAGATGGACGATAGAAGATGGACGATGGACGATGGACGATGGAAGTTGGAGGTGGACGATGGACGATGGACGATGGAGATGGAAGTTGGAGATGGACGATGAACGATGGACGATGGACGATGGAGATGGACGTTGGACGATGGACGATGGAGATGGACGATGGACTATGGAGATGGACGATGGACGATGGAGATGGAGATTGAGATGGACGATGGAGATGGATGTGGAGGTGGAGATGGAGATGGACGATGGACAATGGACGATGGACGATGGACGATGGACGATGGACGATGGACGATGGAGATGGACGATTGACATGGAGATGGAGATGGACGATGGACGATGGACGATGGACGATGGACGATGGACGATGGACGATGGACGATGGAGATTGAGATTGAGATGTAGATTCAGATGGACGATGGACGATGGAGATGGAGATGGACGATGGAAAATGGACGTTGGACGTTGGACGATGGACGATGGAGTTGGAGATGGACGATGGACGATGGACGATGGAAATGGAGATGGACGATGGACGATGGAGATGGAGATGGAGATGGACGACGGAGATGGAGATGGACGATGGAGACGGAGATGGACGATGGACGATGAACGATGGACGATGGAGATGGACGATGGACGATGGAAGATGGACGATGGACGATGGAGATGGACGATGGACGATGGACGATGGAGATGGACGATGTAGATGGAGGTGGAGATGGAGATGGACGATGGACGATGGACGTTGGACGATGGAGATGGACGATGGACGATGGACGATGGACAATGGAGATGGACGATGGACGATTGAGATGGAGATGGATATGGAGATGGAGATGGACGATGGAAGATGGACGATGGACGATGGACGATGGACGATGGAAGTTGGAGGTGGACGATGGACGATGGACGATGGACGATGGAAGTTGGAGATGGACGATGAACGATGGACGATGGACGATGGAGATGGACGTTGGACGATGGACGATGGAGATGGACGATGGACTATGGAGATGGACGATGGACGATGGAGATGGAGATTGAGATGGACGATGGAGATGGATGTGGAGGTGGAGATGGAGATGGACGATGGACAATGGACGATGGACGATGGACGATGGACGATGGAGATGGACGATTGACATGGAGATGGAGATGGACGATGGACGATGGACGATGGACGATGGACGATGGACGATGGAGATTGAGATTGAGATGTAGATTCAGATGGACGATGGACGATGGAGATGGAGATGGACGATGGAAAATGGACGTTGGACGTTGGACGATGGACGATGGAGTTGGAGATGGACGATGGACGATGGAAATGGAGATGGACGATGGACGATGGAGATGGAGATGGAGATGGACGACGGAGATGGAGATGGACGATGGAGACGGAGATGGACGATGGACGATGAACGATGGACGATGGAGATGGACGATGGACGATGGAAGATGGACGATGGACGATGGAGATGGACGATGGACGATGGACGATGGAGATGGAGATGGAGATGTTGATGTAGATGGAGATGGAGATGAAGACGGACGATGGACGATGGAGATAGACGATGGAAGATGGACGATGGACGTTGGGCGATGGACGATGTAGATGGAGGTGGAGATGGAGATGGACGATGGACGATGGACGATGGACGTTGGACGATGGAGATGGACGATGGACGATGGACGATGGACAATGGACGATGGACGATGGACGATTGAGATGGAGATGGATATGGAGATGGAGATGGACGATGGAAGATGGACGATGGACGATGGACGATGGAAGTTGGAGATGGACGATGGACGATGGACGATGGAGATGGAAGTTGGAGATGGACGATGAACGATGGACGATGGACGATGGAGATGGACGTTGGACGATGGACGATGGAGATGGACGATGGACTATGGAGATGGACGATGGACGATGGAGATGGAGATTGAGATGGACGATGGAGATGGATGTGGAGGTGGAGATGGAGATGGACGATGGACAATGGACGATGGACGATGGACGATGGACTATGGACGATTGACATGGAGATGGACGATGGACGATGGACGATGGACGATGGACGATGGACGATGAACGATGAACGATGGAGATGGAGATGGAGATGGAGACGGACGATGGACGATGGAGATAGACGATGGAAGATGGACGATGGACGTTGGGCGATGGACGATGTAGATGGAGGTGGAGGTGGAGATGGACGATGGACGATGGACGATGGACGATGGACGTTGGACAATGGAGATGGACGATGGACGATGGACGATGGAGATGGACGATGGACGATTGAGATGGAGATGGAGATGTAGATGTAGATGGAGATGGAGATGGAGATGGAGTCGGACGATGGGCGATGGAGATAGACGATGGAAGATGGACGATGGACGTTGGACGATGGAGATGGACGATGGACGATGGAGATGGACGATTGAGATGGAGATGGAGAAGGAGAAGGAGATGGAGATGGACGATGGAAGATGGACGATGGACGATGGAGATGGAAGTTGGAGATGGACGATGGACGATGTACGATGGACGATGGACGATGGACGATGGACGATGGACGATGGAGATTGATATGGACGATGTAGATGGATATGGAGGTGGAGATGGAGATGGAGATGGACGATGGACGATGGACGATGGACGATGGACGATGGAGACTGAGATGGACTATGGACGATGGACGATGGACGATGGAGATGGAGATGGACGATGGACGATGGACGATGGACGATGGAGACTGAGATGGACTATGGACGATGGACGATGGACGATGGAGATGGACGATGGACGATGGACGATGAACGATGGACGATGGAGATGGAGATGGACGATGGACGATGGACGATGGAGATGGAGATGGACGATGGACGATGGACGATGGACGATGGAAGATGGACGATGGAGATGGAGATGGAGATGGACGATGGAGATGGAGATGGACGATGGACGATGGACGATGGAGATGGACGATGGACGATGGACGATGGAGATGAACGATGGACGATGGACGATGGACGATGGAGTCCAGAGTCCAGAGTCCAGACATTTTGTTTCCGGTCATGTGATCACAGAGACCAGAATGGACCAATCACTTGAACCCACGTTATTACAGAGACAGAGACAGAGACAGAGACAGAGACAGCGACAGAGCCAGAGACAGAGACAGAGCCAGAGCCAGAGACAGAGACAGAGACAGAGCCAGAGACAGAGACAGAGCCAGAGACAGAGCCAGAGACAGAGACAGAGCCAGAGACAGAGACAGAGACAGAGCCAGAGACACAAACACAGACACAGACAGAGACAGAGACAGAGACAGAGACAGAGACAGAGCCAGAGACTCAGACAGAGACAGAGACAGAGACAGAGACAGAGACAGAGACAGAGACACAGACAGAGACAGAGCCAGAGACACAGACAGAGACAGAGACAGAGTCAGAGCCACAGACACAGACAGAGACAGAGCCAGAGACAGAGACAGAGACTGAGCCAGAGACACAGACAGTGACAGAGACAAAGACAGAGGTAGAGACAGAGACAGAGACAGAGACAGAGACAGAGACAGAGACAGAGACAGAGACAGTTTGTTTGTCGAGAGGGCCTATGGTCAGCCATTTTGTTTGCGGTCACGTGATCACAAAGACCAGAATGGATCAATCACGTGAAGCCACGTGATTACAAAGACAGAGAGAGAGACAGGAACAGAGATAGAGACAGCTTGTTTGTTAGGAGGGCCCATGGTCGGCCATTTTGTTTCCGGTCATGTGATCACAGAGACAGGAATGAACCGACCACGTGAAGTCCCGTGATTTCAGAGACAGAGACAGCTTGTTTGTGGGAGGGCCCATGGTCGGCCATTTTGTTTCCGGTCACGTGATCACACAGACCAAAATGGACCAGTCACGTGAAGCCAGGTGATTACAGAGACAGATACAGAGACTGAGACAGTGACAGAGACAGAGACGGATATAGAGACGGAGACAGAGACAGCTTGTTTGTTGAGAGGGCCTATGGTCGGCCATTTAGTTTCCTGTCATTTGATCATTAAGACGAGAATGGATCAATCACGTGAAGCCACGTGATTACAGAGACAGAAACAGAGACAGATACAGACTGTTTGTTAGGAGGGCCCATGGTCGGCCATTTTGTTTCCGATCACGTGATCACAGAGACAAGATTGGACCGACCACGTGAAGCCCCGTGATTACAGAGACAGAGAAGCTTGTTTGTGGGGAGGGCCCATGGTCGGCCATTTTTTTTCCGGTCACGTGATCACAGAGATCAGAATGGACCAATCACGTGAAGCCACGTGATTACAGAGACAGAGCCAGATACAGAGACAGAGACAGAGACACCTTTTTTGTTCGGAGGGCCCATGGTCGGCCATTTTGTTTCTGGTCACGTGATCTAGGAGATCAGAATGGACCAATCACGTGAAGCCACGTGATTACAGAGACAGAGCCAGATACAGAGACAGAGACACAGAGAAAAACAGCTTGTTTTTTCGCAGAGCCCAAGGTCGGCCATTTTGTTTCCAGTCACGTGATCACAGAGAACAGAATGGACCAATCACGTGAAGACACGTGATTACAGAGACAAAGACAGCTTGTTTGTCCGGAGGGCCTATTGTCGGCCATTTTGTTTCCGGTCACGTGATCACAGAGATCAGAATGGACCAATCACGTGAATAATAACAATAATAAGATAACTTATATTGCGCCTAAATCCTTGGAAACCAAGCTCAGAGGCGCATCAGAACAAAAGGGTTGGTCAATCTCAAAATCTGTAGTTTTCCAGTTGTCAACAGATGGGTCAAGGCGCTAGGGAGCTACGGTGGATAAGCAAGGTTGTAAAGATACGTTTTTAAATGACGACGGAATTTTGTAATATTTTCAACTGATCTAACACTAAGAGGAAGCATATTCCAAAGAGTTGGTGCAGCAACAGAAAAAGCCCTAGTTCCAATGTTAGTGTTGACTCTAGGAACAAAAAGTAGGTCAGAACTAGATGATCGAAGCTGGATAGGTTTTCTTACAGGAGTAAGCAATAAATGCAAACAAGATGGTTGCTTATTGGACAGTGCCTGGTATGTAATGGTACAGATCTTAAATATTATACGATATCGTACAGGAAGCTAATGCAAAGACTTCAAAAGTGGTACAGAGCGAAAAAAACGAGGAGATCTTGTAACTACTCTTGCTAGACAATTTTGGACACGCTGAAGTTTTGTGATATCCTTGCTAGCGATATTATAAAGGAGGGAATTGCAATAGTCAAGTCTGCTGCTAACAAGCGCTGTTGCAATAGTCTTAGCAATAGAAAATGACATATACCGGCGAATACGGCGAAGATCACGAATATGATAAAAACAGCAGCGACATGTTTGAGATATGTGTTGTCGGAAATTGAAGTTACTATCAAAGATCACTCCTAGATTCCGTACCGAGGTTGCTGGCGTGATATACTGATTCAAAATACGCGTAGGGAAAAAACCATCCAGTTTACAACGCTGCATTGGAGTACCAATAATGATCTATTCAGTTTTATTTGCATTTAATTTCAACTTACTGTCAGTCATCCAGTGGAAGATATCTTGAAGGCAATCACTAAGTTGGTTAAGGGAGCGATTTTTGTATCCGGGGTAGCCAACGAAATGTAGATATGAATATCATCAGCATAAAGATGACGATCTAAGTCATGTCTTTGTATAACAGAGCTTAGTGGCGTGGTGTAAAGAGTAAAAAGCAAAGGCCCAAGAACAGACTACAGAGACAGAGACAGCTTGTTTGTCCGGAAGGCCCATGGTCGGCCATTTTTTTTCCGGTCACGTGATCATAAAGACCAGAATGGACCAATCACGTCAAGCCACGTGATTACAGAGACAGAGACACCTTGTTTGTCCGGAGGGCCCATGGTCGGCCATTTTGTTTCCTGTCGCGTTATCACACAGACCAGAATGGACCAATCACGTGAAGCCACGTGATTACAGAGACAGAGACAGTTTGTATGTCCGGAGGGCCAATGGTCGGTCATTTTGTTTCTGGTCACGTGATCTCAGCGACCAGAATGGACCAATCACGTGAAGCCACGTGACTACAGAGACAGAGACAGCTTGTTTGTACGGAAGGCCCATGGTCGGCCATTTTGTTTCCGGATACGTGATCACAAAGACCAGAATGGACCAAACACGTCAAGCCACGTGATTACAGAGACAGAGACACCTTGTTTGTCCGGAGGGCCCATGGTCAGCCATTTTGTTTCCTGTCGCGTTATCACACAGACCAGAATGGACCAATCACGTGAAGCCACGTGATTACAAAGACAGAGACAGAGACAGCTTGTTTGTATGCATATGTTATGTCCGAAAGTGCGTCGACATCACAATCAGCACAGATCCAAGTTTGTATTATGGCCTGCACAATGACAATGCACATGTGTAGGCCTAAGTGTCAACTGCTCCATTCCATATTATAGAGTTAAGTGCACGTTTCCGTCATGTGAACCCGCTCGGCAGGGGTGATCAATACGTTGTATAATGCTGGGTTCCGGTGAGATCGTGTTTAGCGTAAATGCGAATTGACGCGACCCGAACGCGACACAATATACCAGTGCCGGCGATGAAACAAACAGTTAAAAACCAACCAGACATTCACCAGCACATTGGAACGCAGCATTGGAAAAGCTAGATTCGATAAATCCTTGCTAGCAAGTGGTCAGAAATGTGTCGTTGTTGAAGGCAGGGTGTCACATTCGGTGGCCCGTCGAATGATCACCGGTAATTATCTTTGCCGGGCTATGGCAGTGAAGCGTGACAAGCATCGTCCGTGAATTAAATGACTGCCGCCTATTTATCAAAAACTGGCTTTGTTGTTCGGGTCAAACGCTGCACAGATCCATTTGACGCACGAATAATCTTGGTGTTTGTCAACGTCGTGAATAACATGTTCAAATCATCATCCAGCAGCGCTGTTTCAGTGTGCAGTTTCAGGACTTATGGCCAAAATAGGGTCATATTGCAATATATTGCAACAGAAGGAATTTTTGCAGTTTTGATAGCAGACATATATCCTAGATAACATATCGAAAGTCTACGCCTGTAAAAATTGGGGACATTGTCAAAATTAAGCAAATTTTGGAGGCCCCGTCTGTGCGATTTCGGAACGATTTTACTTTCTGGACAAAGATTGAGCAAGATAATGTTTCTGGAAACCTCAAATAATCCAAATGCGTTGTCATAAACACAACAACATACATATACATTAAACTATTTTAATATTGCCTTAGTTTTTCAATTAAAATGCTTATTGTTTTCAAAACATGCACGGCTAGCAGCAGTTACCTGTCCAATTCGTCTCGTTTAACATGTTTATGCTCAGCATAATTATAAGTATGTTACTCTCGTGAGCATCTAACGTACATCTAACATAGCACAAGTACATCTAACATAGCGCAAGTACATCTAACGTACATCTAACGTAGCACAAGTACATCTAACGTACATCTAACATAGAACAAGTACATCTAACGTACATCTAACATAGCACAAGTACATTTAACGTACATCTAACATAGCACAAGTACATTTAACGTACATCTAACATAGCACAAGTACATCTAACGTACATCTAACATAGCACAAGTACATTTAACAGGGGAACATTGTGTATCATATATGTATAACGACACCTTCATATAAGGTCAACATATAAATACACGAATCTAGCTATTAAGCTTAATTGATGAACAATTGCCATATTCTCTCCCATATAACATGATTATAACCTGCATTACCATATAATTATGCTACTGTCATGAGCATTAACATAACGCAAATGCATTTTAGCATAACGCATGCTATGATAGCGTACTTCTGAAAATGTCAGAAGTAAGGTGTTTGGGTGAATGTGCGAAACCTTGACTGTCACCTTCTCACAAAACAATCTGCACCTCAAATAATCCACACTGTCTTCCATTTTCCGTTGTAAAGGCATACAAGCATCATCTCACCTTCTGCTACAACATGCTCTGTTGAGGCATCATGCGTCCCAAGCTGTTCAGCTTGCCTCTGGTGTGTTGGATGGAGCCAATTGTCTTCAGAGATGCTCCTTTTCCAAGGCCGCGTAGCCGGGAAGTGATGTTACATCCTAATATAGCATGCGTGAAAATGATATTGTTACATATATATTTGCCTAGTTGGTCCGTTACGGTATACATGTTTCCCACACAGACCTTCTTTGTGGTTGACGTTGCCTCACTATGTATGAACAAGTTGTCGGCATTTGGGCCAGCATGAAGGCAAAGGAGGACAACCAGATATGGGTCACCCCCACCAGAATAGTGTTAACTGTCGTTGCACACTTGACCGTTGTCTGCAAAATCACCTTATCTGCATCACGCTGGACAGGTTTTGTTTGACATCTTGTGTTGCAAGTGTTCCCTCAACAAACTGATGAAATTGTATTTGTTGTTTTGGTTTGCAAGGAAGACACTCTTATTTGCCGTAATCCTCATATGATTGGTGCACGTAACGTCCGCGTCAGCTTTTCCTCTCATTCGTCTCTTACATGTGCGTGTGTTTAGTGGATGGATTGCGCCATTCATCAAAAACAATGATAGATTGATCAAACTCCCGATACTCGAAACAAGCATGGTAGCAGTGAATAGGATGGCAGCGCGACATGAAATTGGGACGTATTGTGTAGTTAATCTTATTACTTGTTACTACTGCGCTTGTCACAGCATGTCTAGACTTGCCGTAAGGTCTAGGCTGTCTGCGTAAATGCCACGGTTCTGGGTACCAGTGGTATTTAACATGGGAGTATATATATGGGAAATGTTGGTTCTTAGTTTTTAGTAACTTCACCAATTTTCATCACTGTAGACTTTTGATATGTTTTACAGACAACTTCAATGTAACCAAAACAGTTGAAATTGCTTGTGTTGCAATGTGTTCCAGGTTCAACCATTAAAAGTCCTGGACTATATGACATTATTTTGATTGCGACGAAAGCGGGATTATTATAATTCATCAATGTGATAGTTGTGGACTAGCACACACGTCACACACACGCACACACGCACACACACACCCTCACACCCACACACACCCACACACACCACACACCCACACACAACCACCCACAACTGTTGTCGGTTTGATGCCATTTTCTTGATTTTTGTTTTGTTTCTCGGCCTTCCTCTTCTTCTCTTCCTTGGGGGTTCCACGTAATTGTTTGTCGTGTGATGCTTGTTGCAGGTTTCCTCAGTGTATGCCCTAACCACCTCCATTTTCTCTTCTTTATTTCGTTTTCTATTGATAGTTGCTTCGTCCATTCCCATAGTGTAGTGTTGTGTAATTCGCTATGTCTCCGATCCATAGAATAGCACTGACTTGACATTTAAGATGAATATCCTCAGTTTGGTGTTAAGTTTAATTTGTTTTGCTTTCCAAATGTTTCTCAAAATGAGAAATGCCAATCTTACTTTTTGTATCCTTGCTTTGACGTCTTCTCCTGTGCCTCCACTCTTGTTAATTACGCTTCCCAAGTATGTGAAGGAGTCGGTTTCTTCCATTGGTTCCCCTCCTAATATGACTCGGCTGCTATTCTTCGTGTTGGCCTTCATGATCTTTGTCTTGCTTCTGTTGATGTTGAGTCCTCTCTGTGTTGACACTGTGTTTAGAAGCTCTGTTTTCTCCTGTATTTGTCGGTGACTGTGGGACAGGAGAGTGAGGTCTTCTGCAATTTCCAGGTCCTCCAACTGGCTCCAAGGTGTCCACCGGATACCATTTCTACTGTTTTCTGTTGTCTTTTTCATAATCCAATCTATGGCAAGCAGGAAGAGGAATGGTGACAGAAGGCAACCTTGCCTCACTCCTGTCTCCACCATAAATGAGTCTGTGAGTTGTCCTGCATGAATGACCTTACACGCCATGCCTACATAATTACTTTGTATCAGAGAAATAAATTTATCTGATATACCGTAGTTTCGCAGGATCTTCTATAGCGTTTCCCCGTCAAGGCTATCAAATCCCTACTCATAGTCTACAAAGTTTATGTACATGGATGAGTCCCATTCCATTGATTGTTCAATTATGATTTGGAGTTTAGCTAATTGGTCGGTGCATGATCTATTTTTACGGAAGCCTGCCTGGTGATCTCCGAGTCTGGCGTCCACTGCTGTTTTCAGTACGTCCAAGATGACTCTGTTGAGGATCTTTCCAGCATTGACAGGACCATTATCCCTCTGTAGTTCTAGTATTCCTGCAAGTCTCCTTTCTTTGGGAGTTTCCAGGTATTCTTCTTTCCATTCAGTCGATATTTCTTCTTAATCCCATATCTTCCCAATCAGATCTTGAGGTTGAGGTCTCCATGTCTGCCTTGATTGCCTCGGCAGGAATTTAATCTGGGCCGGAAGCTATCCCACTCATCAGGTGATGAATGGCGTTCCCGATCTTTGCCTTGTTTGGTTTTTCGTAGTTTACCTGGAGTAGTTCTTCAGCTGGTGGGATCTGGTGGGTTCTGTGATGGTGGTCGGTTCAGCAGGTCATCAAAATGTTCTCTCCATCTCTTCAACTGATCGTCGTCACTGGTATGGTAAGTACGTCGTCATTCTTGCCTTTGATTGGCCTGTCAGCGCGCTTGTACTTTCCTGCTAACTTTCTTGTTGTGTCATACAGTTGTTTTATGTTCCCTTGGACTGTGGCATCCTCTGCTTCCTTGGCAAGGCCGTCGATGTAGTTTTTCTTGTCTGTTTTTACGCTTTTCTTTATCACTCTGTCTCTGCAACCTGTTCCTGGGCTGCTGCATCCCCTATGTAGATTACTTGTTTATCTTTTCCATACTAAAATAAAACCAAGCTAACATTACAAGGTGTGTGGATATCATGAATGTATTAGCCGGACAACCGTCCACGGCTGCTGAAACGTGTACTGATGTCACAATTACTACTCAAGGCTGTTGCTACTAGGAAACAGTTGTATACATTTTGTAATTTCCCGCAGAAAGAATCGTATATATATATATATATAACGAAGGTGTTGGGTAACCATATTGACCACGAATGTGGTTGCATGAATGAAATGTTCAAACAACAGTTGACAGCTAAATCCTGAAAAAAATGGGTTTATAGGTTTGTCCAGACAGTTTCGTAACACGTTTATATCGTATTGTGTTTCTGTCAGATGATATAAACAGAAGATATTATCTCTCTTGCAAAACATTAACATACGTATGTACCACATGACTTTTCCAACAATGTAAACAATACATTGACTGACTGCTGTTAGAGTATGCAAACATACTATGTCAGTTGTTTGTCTAAACACTGTTAAGCAGTGTAGTTTATTGTAGTAGTGTTTCAGTATTATGTGTGGTTCAAACGCCGCTTGTGTTCAAACTAACACTACTGGTTGTGCACATACACCGATTCCAAAAAATAACTTCAGCCTTTTTAATAACTTCACTGAATTTCACTTTCTTTTTTAGTTCCACCGAAACTACTACTAATCCAAGAAGTACACGTCCTTATTAAGATTCATCAGATCGTCGATGTAGATTAGATGTAAAATTACATGGTGAAAACATGCAGAAGTTTGTGAAATCTTTATTGGCCTGACCAGAATAAACATTATAATACATTGACTGTCATCAGTGAACACGAAGTGTGTCATCTTTCTATATTAAAGTGAGTATCATTACTGTAATGGATCATGCATCAATTTTTTTTCAATTTACCTAATTATCCATCTACCGACTATCTCAGAAACAAAATTATAAGTTTCCAAAGCAAGAATTACCACATTTATGACCACAGTATTGTCCATAGCTGCATATGGGCAGTAAAGTAGGCTAAATTTCATCTCAACAAAATAGAAACCAGTCATATTTTTTTGAAATGTTACATCATGGGGGATAATAAATTAACAGACGTTTCACATGCAGCACATATAGCACTACAGGTTTTTTAAAGGTTTATAAACTTTTAGTGCATGGTAATACGCTATGGTCATTTAACTACATTGTTTTATTAATAATGTACATATACATGTATTACATTATATATCTGCCTATCCCCCCTCTTAGAAAGGTCCCAGTTTTTGGCAATTTAAAACTGCAATCTCCCCATTATTGCAATTAAAAACCACCATCCCCTATTTTTGGCAATTTAAAACCACCATCTCCCCATTATCGGCAAACTAAAACTGCCATTTTCCTGTTTGTGGCAATTTAATTAAACCCGCCACCACATTTCAAAAGGAGCCAGTCTGTTCCTCTACCCAGAATTAGCTAGCTTAGTAATCTGTAACAGGACGGCTGTTGTATTGAACATGGGGAAAATGTTTAACATCAAAGGGCATTGCAGTTAACTCAGCTAGCCTCAGCATTATAGCCAAAAAAGCATGTTTTGAAACTGGAGGTTTTGTTTACTATTTGAACATTACGAGCATATTTTCCCAATTGCGAATGCTTACTCTAGCTGGCAATATGCCTTCAAAATAGCTATCATAGTCTTAAGAACATTCTATTAATTAGTAAATGAAAAACTGGAAATAGACTGCCTCCTTTTAAAACTTGAATATGAAACAGCATGAGAGATGATTACTCTCTTTGATTTAAACTTAAATATCACAACATGAGATAATGATTACTCCCTTTATGATTTAAACTTAAATATCATACTGCATGAGATAATGATTACTCCCTTTATGATTTAAACTATGTACAAACAAATAACTATAACAGCTAGTAGAATGTTGCTGTGTCAAAGTAATTTGATTTAGATCACATAGTGCTAGAAAGGTCACACAATAATTACACTCTAATAAATGAATATTGGTCTGGCAAAACTAGGAATTTTATTTGGGATGTAAAACTTGCATTGAAAAAATCGCAAAAATAAAAGGCACAGCCATTGTTGATGCGTCATTAAATTGTAGATGGCATGATTCAAGCTCAAGTGTAATGGAGACTGCTTTAATTTAAACCTTTACCTGTCCAATATAAAAATTTTGCTTTAAAAAATGTTAAGTGAATTTGATGTAAAGGTGTATCAAAGGAACCAACAAAAATAGCAAGTCTTTGGTCACATGACCTTTGACCCAATGTAATCTACTAGTGTACATTATTGTGAAGGGACATCTTGGTAGTATCGAGTTATTTTACTACAGTGTACATTATTGTGAAGGGTCATGACAGTAGTGACTGTAAGGGACATTTTGGATGTATTGAGTTATTCTACTACAGTGTACATTATTGTGAAGGGTCATGTCAGTAATGACTGTAAGGGACATTTTTGATGTATTGAGTTATTCTACTACAGTGTACATTATTGTGAATGGTCATGACAGTAGTGACTGTAAGGGACATTTTGGAAGTATTGAGTTATTTTACTACAGTGTACATTATTGTGAAGGGTCATGACAGTAGTGATTGTAAGGGACATTTTGGATGTATTGAGTTATTCTACTACAGTGTACATTATTGTGAATGGTCATGACAGTAGTGACTGTAAGGGACATTTAGGAAGTATTGAGTTATTCTACTAGTGTACATTATTGTGAATGGTCATGACAGTAGTGATTGTAAGGGACATTTTGGAAGTATTTAGTTATTCTACTAGTGTACATTATTGTGAATGGTCATGACAGTAGTGACTGTAAGGGACATTTTGGAAGTATTGAGTTATTCTACTACAGTGTACATTATTGTGAAGGGTCATGACAGTAGTGACTGTAAGGGACATTTTGGTAGTATTGAGTTATTCTACTTCAGTGTACATTATTGTGAAAGGTCATGACACCCAGTAGTGACTGTAAGGGACATTTTGGAAGTATTGAGTTATTCTACTACAGTGTACATTATTGTGAATGGTCATGACAGTAGTGACTGTAAGGGACATTTTGGAAGTATTGAGTTATTCTACTACAGTGTACATTATTGTGAAGGGTCATGACAGTAGTGACTGTAAGGGACATTTTGGAAGTATTGAGTTATTCTACTACAGTGTACATTATTGTGAAGGGTCATGACAGTAGTGACTGTAAGGGACATTTTGGAAGTGTTGAGTTATTCTACTACAGTGTACATTATTGTGAAGGGTCATGACAGTAGTGACTGTAAGGGACATTTTGGAAGTATTGAGTTATTCTACTAGTGTACATTATTGTGAAGGGTCATGACAGTAGTGACTGTAAGGGACATTTTGGAAGTATTGAGTTATTCTACTACAGTGTACATTATTGTGAATGGTCATGACAGTAGTGACTGTAAGGGACATTTTGGAAGTATTGAGTTATTCTACTAGTGTACATTATTGTGAATGGTCATGACAGTAGTGACTGTAATGGACATTTTGGTAGTATTGAGTTATTCTACTACAGTGTACATTATTGTGAAGGGTCATGACAGTAGTGACTGTAAGGGACATTTTGGAAGTATTGAGTTATTCTACTACAGTGTACATTATTGTGAAGGGTCATGACAGTAGTGACTGTAAGGGACATTTTGGAAGTATTGAGTTATTCTACTACAGTGTACATTATTGTGAATGGTCATGACAGTAGTGACTGTAAGGGACATTTTGGAAGTATTGAGTTATTCTACTACAGTGTACATTATTGTGAATGGTCATGACAGTAGTGACTGTAAGGGACATTTTGGAAGTATTGAGTTATTCTACTACAGTGTACATTATTGTGAATGATCATGACAGTAGTGACTGTAAGGGACATTTTGGTAGAATTGACTTAGGTGCGTCATGTTAATGGGCAACAATTCAGAATATATAATGCTATCAGTGTCATCCATGTTCAGGCATCGAAAACGATTATTTCAATGTAACTATTACATTATTAAAACGAGTAGTACCTGTAAACTGTTGGCATTTTAGAAACTGTTGTTTATAAAATGCCAAAATCAACATTTCGCCGTGGACACAGGTGTCACAACATACATGGGTCGACCGCGAACGACACTGCCGACAGCGTTGAGCGCGGACCTGCGACGCATAGGCCGTACACTACGTTGCCGTGCCGATGTCGACGCTCTGCGCGCACTCGACCGTGAACAGTGGCGACAATTGGGGTTAGCCATTTCAAAATAAGAAAGCACCATATGAATCCATGGAATTGACCATTTTAAATTATTTATTTACATTTTTATTACTTTTCAGTGCAATTTTTTACGATTATTTTATATATGTTTATATCATATGGACATTTAAATTATTCATGTATCTATTCATTTAAATATTTTTATTTATTTATTTATATATCTATTTATTCCACTTCTACAAAGAACTGTGATGGTATATTTCGTGCGGAATGGCACAAGCGAAACACGCGAACTACATCACGTCTGCCATGCGAAAGTGCACATAATAATAATAATAATAAATCAACATTTTCACCCCTGTGAATGTATTTACATTTTCCCCCAGTTTTGTGCACAATATGAACTGTCGCTGCTTCTCACAGTTTTCATGCATTATTGTTGCGAAGCATTGCAGGCTTGATACAGTAGATCCAGGGTGTGATGATGAACCCTGCTGCCAGTTGGGGCTGAGGTGATCAACTGCTCCCTGACAGAGTGCGGAGTCGAGGCATGCTCACTTGTATGGCAGCCTTCTGCAGTATGGGCAGGAGAAGTTGGAAGGCGTCCTGGATGTAGGTGCTGCTGTTGGATGCCTACAAACATAATCCAGTTAGGTTAAAAGTAAAGGTAAGTTCTCATATAGCGCAGTATCCAGTCATCAAAGCGCTTTACTCTTTGCTCTATTGCAGACCTGTTCAATCAAACACCATATCAACTTCTCCGAGAAGCATTCAGCAACGTTGCAATTAATGCGCAAAGACTACAGAAATATCACCACTGTCTAAAGCCAGGTACTCATTCATACAGCTGAGTGAACTGGAGCAGTTTTTGTACTGCTGTGACAGGTCACATTTAATCAAGTTCAAATTCATCAGGTCAAATGCAAGAACATGTTCAATGAGACAGAAACTTATCAGATACAATTCCACATATATTAGATAAACTACAAGTTCGAGTACCGCAAATAATGTAAGTAGTCGGACACCTAAAAATAAGTAAATTCTCAGCTCTCTCCGAAAACGTACAGTACAAAATAAATTTGGTGTCCAAAAACGTAGTCATTACTTGGAAGGTAAAAATAACAGGTGTTTGAAAACGTTCAGTACAGAATTTTTTTTTTCTTCTAGATCTCAGGTTGTTTAAAAAACACATTGTCCGAATATATACTGTTACTACGATACATTTTCAAAACGTATAATTGGGTGTGTGAAATAGGTAGGTAGAAATATCTGCAATTATCAATGAAACAATGACAATGTAGCCCACACTGCAGGAATATGTTTAATACAAAATCAACAAATACCTCCCTAGGGCAGGCTTCACACAGATAACAACTGAACAAACACCTCCCTAGGGCAGGCTTCACACAGATAACAACTGAACAAATACCTCCCTAGGGCAGGCTTCACACAGATAACAACTGTCGGACAAAGATAAGCAAAACGACTCCTTGTCCACTGGATTTAAGTTCTTGAGCGTACTCACATGCAGCATCAGTTGCTGGGTCATTTTTGTGAAAAAATACTGTTTGCTAAATTACAGATTTTCCTAATTCCTTACATATTCCTTATAATTGGCTTTCAAAGTTAAAATTACCTCCCGGTAGACATCCGTGATTAGATGGTTAATAAACTTACCTCTGTGTTTAGAGGGTTAATAAGCTTACCTCCAGGTAGACATCCATGATTAGAGAGTTAATAAACTTACCTCCAGGTAGACATCTGTGATTAAAGGGTTAAAAAACTTACCTCCAGGTAGACATCTGTGATTAGAGGGTTAATAAACTTACCTCCAGGTAGACATCTGTGATTAGAGAGTTAATAAACTTACCTCCGGGTAGACATCTGTGATTAGAGGGTTAAAAAACTTACCTCCAGGTAGACATCTGTGATTAGAGGGTTAATAAACTTACCTCCAGGTAGACATCTGTGATTAGAGGGTTAATAAACTTACCTCCGGGTAGACATCTGTGATTAGAGAGTTAATAAACTTACCTCCGGGTAGACATCTGTGATTAGAGGGTTAAAAAACTTACCTCCAGGTAGACATCTGTGATTAGAGGGTTAATAAACTTACCTCCAGGTAGACATCTGTGATTAGAGGGATAATAAACTTACCTCCAGGTAGACATATGTGATTAGAGGGTTAATAAACTTACTTCCAGGTAGACATCTGTGATTAGAGGGTTAATAAACTTACCCCCAAGTAAACATCTGTGATTAGAGGGATAATAAACTTACCTCCAGGTAGACATATGTGATTAGAGGGTTAATAAACTTACTTCCAGGTAGACATCTGTGATTAGAGGGTTAATAAACTTACCCCCAAGTAAACATCTGTGATTAGAGGGTTAATAAATTTACCTCCAGGTAGACGTCTGTGATTAGAGGATTGATGACAACAGCAGCATTCTCTGTGCTGGCCTGTAAAAGTAAAGGGCCTCACTATAGCACACACAGCAGACTTCTAGCAGTGACAAGGAACAAACAAACTGCAAGTCAATCAAGTTGTCAGCTATTTGAAGCAAAATCAATGTTACTCTACAGCATTGTGGGAAAATATGTTACTCAAACATTTATTGCAAGTAATTTAATCTGCCAATTTTTGTATAAGTTTGCAAGAGCCACTGTATATTTTACTTGCTTCATGAATGTTTTATGAAAAGCGAAAAGAATACTGCTGAACATAGTTGATCTTAACATGACATGGTTATGTGCAAATGCTGGACTTTGGTTCTAGTTCTAGTTGTTTCCAGCACTCCACATTGAATTAATAATAATAAATACTATGTATACCCTGCTGATGCTTAATGGCAGAACACTGAGCTCGTTTGCTATATGAAAGACACAAGAGTAATTGTTGGTAAAGGTCATTTAATAATTGTACCAACATGAATTAAATCACATATCGATCGATGAGATATAGACAAACATACTCATTGGGATAACATATTAAATGACAAGATTAGCAAAGGTGGGTGGTCATTTTTCCCCACCTGTCTCCTGTCCCTGAAAGGCTACAATGCTGTCACTCATTATCTTAGTGAGACGGTCCCTGAATGGCTACAACGCTGTCAATCATTATCTTAGTGAGAATGTCCCTGAATGGCTACAATGCTGTCACTCATTCTCTTAGTGAGATGGTCCCTGAACGGCGACAACACTGTCACTCATTATCTTAGTGAGACGGTCCCTGATCGGCTACAATGCTGTCAGTCATTATCTTAATGAGACGGTCCCTGAACGGTTACAATGCTGTCAATCATTATCTTAGTGAGACTGTCCTTGAATGGCCACAATGCTGTCAATCATTATCTTAGTGAGACAGTCCCTGAACGGCTACAACACTGTCACTCATTTTCTTAGTGAGACAGTCCCTGATCGGCTACAACGCTGCCACTCGTTATCTTAGTGAGACGGTCCCTGAACAGCTACAACACTGTCACTCATTATCTTAGTGAGACGGTCCCTGAACAGCTACAACACTGTCACTCATTATCTTAGTGAGACAGTCCCTGATCGGCTACAACGCTGTCACTCGTTATCTTAGTGAGACGGTCCCTGAACAGCTACAACACTGTCACTCATTATCTTAGTGAGACGGTCCCCGAGTGGCTACAACACTGTCACTCATTATTAAGCTTAGTGAGACACAGTCCCTGATCGGCTACAATGCTGTCAATCTTTATCTCAGTGAGACGGTCCCCGAGTGGCTACAACGCTGTCACTCATTATCTTAGTGAAACGGTCCCCAAGTGCTACAACGCTGTCACTCATTATCTTAGTGAAATGGTCCCCGAGTAGCTACAACACTGTCACTTGTTATCTTAGTGAAACGGTCACCGAGTGGCTACAACGCTGTCACTCATTATCTTAGTGAGACGGTCCCTGAACAGCAACACTATCACTCATTATCTTAGTGAGATGGTCCCTGATCGGCTACAATGATGTAATTCATTATCTTAGTGAGACGGTCCCCGAGTGGCTACAACACTTTCACTCATTATCTTACAGAGACAGTCCCCGAGTGACTACAACACTGTCACTCATTATCTTAGTGAGATGGTCCCTCATCGGCTACAATGCTGTCACTCTTTATCTCAGTGAGACGGTCCCTCATCGGCTACAATGCTGTCAATCATTATCTCGGTGAGACAGTCCCTGAACGGCTACAACGTTGTCACTCATTATCTTAGTGAAACGATCCCCGAGTGGCTACAACACCGTCAATCTTTATCTTAGTGAGACAGTCCCTGAGTGGCTACAACGCTGTCACTCATTATCTTAGTGAAACAGTCCCTGATCGGCTACAACGCTGTCACTCATTATCTTAGTGAAACCGTCCCTGAGTGGCTACAACACTGTCAATCATTATCTTAGTGAGACTGTCCCTGAGTGGCTACAACACTGTCACTCATTATCTTAGTGATACGGTCCCTCATCGGCTACAACGCTGTCACTCATTATCTTAGTGAAACCGTCCCCGAGTGGCTACAACACTGTCAATCATTATCTTAGTGAGACTGTCCCTGAGTGGCTACAACGCTGTCACTCATTATCTTAGTGAGACAGTCCCTGATCGGCTACAATGCTGTCACTCATTATCTTAGTGAAACCGTCCCTGAGTGGCTACAACACTGTCAATCATTATCTTAGTGAGACTGTCCCTGAGTGGCTACAACACTGTCAATCATTATCTTAGTGAGACGGTCCCTCATCGGCTACAACGCTGTCACTCATTATCTTAGTGAAACCGTCCCTGAGTAGCTACAACACTGTCAATCATTATCTTAGTGAGACTGTCCCTGATCGGCTACAATGCTGTCACTCATTATCTTAGTGAAACCGTTCCTGAGTGGCTACAACACTGTCAATCATTATCTTAGTGAGACTGTCCCTGAGTGGCTACAACACTGTCACTCATTATCTTAGTGAGACGGTCCCTCATCGGCTACAACGCTGTCACTCATTATCTTAGTGAAACCGTCCCTGAGTAGCTACAACACTGTCAATCATTATCTTAGTGAGACTGTCCCTGATCGGCTACAATGCTGTCAATCATTATCTTAGTGAGACTGTCCCTGAGTGGCTACAACACTGTCACTCATTATCTTAGTGAGACGGTCCCTCATCGGCTACAACGCTGTCACTCATTATCTTAGTGAAACCGTCCCCGAGTGGCTACAACACTGTCAATCATTATCTTAGTGAGACTGTCCCTGAGTGGCTACAACACTGTCACTCATTATCTTAGTGAGACAGTCCCCGAGTGGCTACAATGCTGTCAATCATTATCTTAGTGAGACTGTCCCTAAGTGGCTACAACGCTGTCACTCATTATCTTAGTGAGACGGTCCCCGAGTGGCTACAACACTGTCACTCATTATCTTAGTGAGACTGTCCCCGAGTGGCTACAATGCTGTCACTCATTATCTTAGTGAGACGGTCCCTCATCGGCTACAACGCTGTCACTCATTATCTTCGTGAGACAGGCCCCGTGTAGCTACAACACTGTCACTCATTATCTTAGTGAGACTGTCCCGGAGTGGCTACAACGCTGTCACTCATTATCTTAGTGAGACGGTCCCCGAGTGACTACAACACTGTCACTCATTATCTTAGTGAGACTGTCCCTGAGTGGCTACAACGCTGTCACTCATTATCTTAGTGAGACGGTCCCTCATCGGCTACAATGCTGTCACTCATTATCTTAGTGAGACAGTCCCTGAGTGGCTACAATGCTGTCAATCATTATCTTAGTGAGACTGTCCCTGAGTGGCTACAACGCTGTCACTCATTATCTTAGTGAGACGGTCCCCGAGTGGCTACAACACTGTCACTCATTATCTTAGTGAGACGGTCCCTGAACAGCTACAACACTGTCACTCATTATCTTAGTGAGATGGTCCCCGAGTGGCTACAACACTGTCACTCATTATTAAGCTTAGTGAGACACAGTCCCTGATCGGCTACAATGCTGTCAATCTTTGTCTCAGTGAGACGGTCCCCGAGTGGCTACAACGCTGTCACTCATTATCTTAGTGAAACGGTCCCCAAATGCTACAACGCTGTCACTCATTATCTTAGTGAAATGGTCCCCGAGTAGCTACAACACTGTCACTTGTTATCTTAGTGAAACGGTCACCGAGTGGCTACAACGCTGTCACTCATTATCTTAGTGAGACGGTCCCTGAACGGCTACAACACTATCATTCATTATCTTAGTGAGATGGTCCCTGATCGGCTACAATGCTGTAATTCATTATCTTAGTGAGAAGGTCCCCGAGTGGCTACAACACTGTCACTCATTATCTTACAGAGACAGTCCCCGAGTGACTACAACACTGTCACTCATTATCTTAGTGAGATGGTCCCTCATCGGCTACAATGCTGTCACTCTTTATCTCAGTGAGACGGTCCCTCATCGGCTACAATGCTGTCAATCATTATCTCAGTGAGACAGTCCCTGAACGGCTACAACACTGTCACTCATTATCTTAGTGAAACGGTCCCCAAGTGGCAACAACACTGTCACTCATTATCTTAGTGAAACGATCCCCGAGTGGCTACAACACCGTCAATCATTATCTTAGTGAGACAGTCCCTGAGTGGCTACAATGCTGTCACTCATTATCTTAGTGAAACGGTCCCCGAGTGGCTACAACACTGTCAATCATTATCTTAGTGAGGCAGTCCCCGAGTAGCTACAACACTGTCACTCATTATCTTAGTGAGACGGTTCCTGAACGGCTACAACACTGTCACTCATTATCTTAGTGAGACAGTCCCTGATCGGCTACAATGCTGTCACTCATTATCTTAGTGAAACCGTCCCTGAGTGGCTACAACACTGTCAATCATTATCTTAGTGAGACTGTCCCTGAGTGGCTACAACACTGTCACTCATTATCTTAGTGAGACGGTCCCTCATCGGCTACAACGCTGTCACTCATTATCTTAGTGAAACCGTCCCCGAGTGGCTACAACACTGTCAATCATTATCTTAGTGAGACTGTCCCCGAGTGGCTACAACGCTGTCACTCATTATCTTAGTGAGACAGTCCCTGATCGGCTACAACGCTGTCACTCATTATCTTAGTGAAACGGTCCCCGAGTGGCTACAACGCTGTCACTCATTATCTTAGTGAGACTGTCCCTCATCGGCTACAATGCTGTCACTCATTATCTTAGTGAGACGGTCCCTGAACGGCTACAACACTGTCACTCATTATCTTAGTGAGACAGTCCCTGATCGGCTACAATGCTGTCACTCATTATCTTAGTGAAACGGTCCCCAAGTGGCTACAACACTGCCACTCATTATCTTAGTGAGACAGTCCCTGAACGGCTACAACGCTGTCACTCATTATCTTAGTGAGACGGTCCCTGAACGGCTACAACGCTGTCACTCACCAGAGCTGTGTTGAGACACTGAGTGAACATTGACGAGAGAATCACTACCTCTGTGCACGATACCCGCGTCAAGCTGAAATAACAATGTTCACCATCATTGCAAGCACAATGTCACCAAGCACTCCATGTATTCCTGGAAGAAATCCACATTTTTACTTGAAATTGTGTATAAATCTGTAGAAATCATTATAACGTCTCATTTGCTGACCATATTCTGATCCAGTGTCACCATCAATAGGGTATTAACCCTTCAGAAATTGAGCTCCCCAAACCGTCTGGATGATCGCGTGTGAAAACGTCTTTTAGTTTTGACAATGTGTGAAGGTGTCTTCTGAATACTTATGTCATGTAATTTGTGTCCCTGGATTCTTTAGAGTATCTGCTGTGCATTAGGTGTATTTTTCATATGGCTTTGTATTGGAAGTTTTTAATAAGCACTGTTTGAAAATATAAACTGACAGTGTTTGTAGATATGCGTTGCATGCTAGGCAAACACCCAGACACTGCATACCACACATTTCCTTTAAAAGTTTATTACCGTCTTGGATATGTTGATAAGAAATTTTTTAATAAAAATGAACTATCCTGAAGAATGTTCAGTAATCTTTGATCTAGGTACAGCTTTAACAAGAAAATATTAGTACATGTCTTTTCTTGCCGTTCTACACCAGGCTAATGCAGCTAGTTGAAAATGTTGTACCTGGCCAAATTAGCAGCGATCTTCTTGTACATGGTGTCTGGGATGGTGGAATCCATGAGCAGCAGCTGACCGGACCGGTGGAAGAAAGCGACCGTCGTGGCCGTGAACTCAGCCAGGGACTGAATGGCCTTCTGGTGGATCTCCTGGCAATATACATTACAGCACAATTGTTAAACCAATGCTGTCTAGTCATCATTTTATAACACCAGCATATACCTACCCAACTGTTAATTAATTACAGTAAAGTATACAGTCAGACCTTGCTTTACGGTCACCTCTATAATACAGCTACTTCACAATTAAGGTCACCCTGAGGCAGTCCCAAATTGTTTCTGTAACACTAAAGTATAGGACGTTAGCTAGCTATTCAGGTCAATTTTTCCCAGTCCCGAAGGTGTCCTTAATAGTGAGGTTTCACTGTTATGTGTATATTGACTTTAAATTTTGAAATGCGCACCCTGGGGAATGTCTCACAATACAATTTGTCCTTTGAAATTAAAGCAAACAGGAAATAAAAGCAAAAAACTATAAATAACTAACTTTGTTTGTTTTTGCAAATACATCGCCCATTGGTAGCTGACAGACCAACGGTCCATGGCAGGGAGTGGACGTAGAAAGACGTGACATTGGTGACTGGAAGGAGATGCACTTACATTGCTCCAAAGGTAATACATAGATTATCAGTGGTTTACAACTGATGCCTATTTAAATCCACAGCCACTATTAAAAAACTGCTTCGCTGTCAACCTGGAATTGTATTGCAGTGCAACCTCTCTATTAAGGTCATAATTGGGCCAGGACAAGTGACCTGAATAGCAAGGTGACCCTATTAGAGGGATTGATATCCTATACTTTACTGTATGTGGAAATAATTTGTGACTGTCCTAGGGTGACCTTAATTGTGAGGTGGATGTATTACGGAGGTGACCGTAAAGCAAGGTGCCATTCTACAGTCTTCCTATCACTTGCTTGTGAACCTTGTATTGTTGATTAATGCAGTTACAAAACAACCATGCTTTTTTTCCTACCTTTCCCTGTCTGATGCTCCGTTTGTCTTCACTTTCCTGGTAGGCAGCGAGCCATTTCTTGATCGACTCATCCACCTGGTGGCAGAAATAAGAACCTCCATTACACTACTTGTAACAGATTACCCAATAGCTATCGTAAATAATGTTGTTACTACCGTCTTAATTAGAGCAGTCAAAATATTAAAACCGCAGTGCAGTGATACTGCCGTTTTAGTTTGAGCTTAGATGCTATTCTGATGCAGTGTCATTATTTTGTAGAACTGAAGTCTAATTATAATAAAATAATGAGTGTTGGTGTAAATACAATTACACTTATTTATATTTTATCGCAAAGCACATATCTAATATGCTGCAAGAAAACTGTTCACTAAAGTTGTAGTAAGATAACCAGTCAACCGAGTCTTCAAACACAGTCAGTCTATGGAGTGGATTCATAAGTTGTAGTAAGATAACCAATCAACCGAGTCTTCAAACACAGTCAGTCTAAGGAGTGGATTCATAAGTTGTAGTAAGATAACCAATCAACCGAGTCTTCAAACACAGTCAGTCTAAGGAGTGGATTCATAAGTTGTAGTAAGATAACCAATCAACCGAGTCTTCAAACACAGTCAGTCTAAGGAGTGGATTCATAAGTTGTAGTAAGATAACCAATCAACCGAGTCTTCAAACACAGTCAGTCTAAGGAGTGGATTCATAAGTTGTAGTAAGATAACCAATCAACCGAGTCTTTATTATGCCCTTAGTATAGGTGTTAGGTGTATGATCCAAAACTGCCACTAGCATCAATTTGTATTAATATTTGTTTCACTTGCTAGGCAGCAAAATTGTAACAGTCTATTTTCCTGTGATACATGTTGACAACCAAACAGCCCCCGTATGTAACCCTTAACATATTTGTTGACTTTCCGAACTTATGCGACCACCTCCAGGGTAATCTGTCTAAAACATCAGGTAATCTGCCTAAAACATCACCACCTCCAGAGTAGTCTGTCTAACACGACCACCTCTGGGCTAGTCTGTATAATACGACCACATCTAGGGTAGTCTGCCTAATATGACCACATCTAGGGTAGTCTGCCTAACATTACCACCTCGAGGGTAGTCTGCCTAACATGACCACCTCTAGGGTAGTCTGCCTAACACTACCACCTCTATGGTAGTCTGCCTAACATGACCACCTCTAGGGTAGTCTGCCTAATACGACCACCTTTAGGGTAGTCTGCCTAACACTACCATCTCTAGGGTAGTGTGCCTAACACTACCTGTAGCAGTTTCTCAACCGAGACATTCACGCCCAGTGCTGATGCATGTTCCATGACCAACTCGCCAAAATCTTGTTCCTTCTCATCTTCTACAAACAATAAAACATGTTCTCATAACTTTATCTACAGACCCGTCCACCTGTCATTTTGACGGGTAAAGTTACTTTTTATACGCGCTGAAATTTGAATTTGGATGTGTGGAAATTTGTGGAGCGCAAAAAAAGAAAAAAAAATGATTCATTATATTGACTGTCTTTGTTATTCATATGTTCATTATGCTTTACAAATGTGTGTCACATATATATGGATATGTATGTATATATATATATATATGTATGTCTATTTGGACTGGATTGTAATTGAACGCACAGACACATGTATCTACCAAGACATTTTTGGACTTGTACAAATTTCATCCTGCATAAAGGCCAGCATGTTCTTGTGTGAATGTGTGTTTACTGTGTAAACTCACACGCACATATACACACCGCAAAATTACCTGCCTCATATAACATTGGCTCTACACACATATGTTATTGCAACATAATTCTATGATTACAATCTTATTAATAAACCATTCATGAAGTCTAGGTTATGACACAAACTTCAGGAAACTTACAAAAAAAATGTAACGATACAGCCGCTTCGTAGCACTTAGGACAAATATAAATCCTTTTACATCACATGACGACCTGATGTTTACACAAACCAAGTCAATCTGTCTGGGAAGTATTCAGTCACACCACAGTGAATGTGCGAAAGTAGCCAGATATTAATTTCTAATGCTGTAAACACAATGGCACAGTGCCTAGAGCATCCGACTCAATCCTGGACCCAGGTTCGAATCCTGTGCTGCTGCTTCGAATCTTGGGCAAGTTTGTTCACTCTGCATTGCTTCAGTTCACGCATCTGTATGAATGAGTACCTGGCTATAGACAGAGGTTGATATTTGTGTACAAATATTTTTCGTGCGGTAATTTCAACGTGGCTGAATGCTCCCCAGAAAAGTCAAGATGGTATTCGATTGAACAGGTCTGCCAGGGAGTAAAGTGTTAAGCGCTTTGAGCAGTCTTGAGGATTGGACACTGTGCTATATCAGAACTAACCTTAACCTTTTTTTAAAAACTAAAGCATAATGGGGTACAGTAGAACAATGATGAGAACATCACACTTTCAATCGAGAGAACCCGGTTTCAAATCGCCTGGCTTACCCTCATCACTGTCGATGTCCTTCAGATGAAATGCTTCTTTGATTGCCACAAGTTGAGGCTTCATGTCCTCAAGGTTGAGCCGGGGCATTGTGTTGAGCAAAGTCTGTACACCACTGTTACATTCTGCAGATAAGCTCTCCAATGCCTCCAGCTGCACCAGGCCTGCATACAGTATAGGTAACAGTCGTAATTACACCTGAGTGATGATGACACAATTATTCGAAGGCAACAGACTACCAACCGTTGCCAAAAAATGTGATGTTAGAAGACCAGAGCCATTGAAAATCTTCAAAAACCATCCTCACCACATTGTGGTTATACATGTTCTCACTATGGGAAGCTGTGCCAAGCAAAGATTGAGAAGCCATCTATGAATACACAATAAATGACACCGACAATCCATGGAAAGATCATCCCCTGCTGATGATTCACATCTATGCAATGCCTATATGCTGAATAGATGACGGCATTAATCAGCTTCCAGCTGACAGCACAATCAGTAAAAGATTCCGGTTCCGCTCACTGTTTTGGGGAACCGACCAGTCGTTTAACACTGTATTGTGCTTCAGATAACCGGTTGCTATAGATCTCTTCGAAAATCAGCAATGCGGAGCGAAACACTGACCACATGAGTAAATTACTAGATCAGTGTTGCAACAAGCAGCAAAGTTGGCTCACTGACTTCAATCATCAGTGTGAAGTCGACTGGGCAATTAGCAGTGTTGGCGTTTGCTTATACATGAAACAGATTTACAGTTTAAGTTTACTGCAATCAAGTCACACCGCAATCCTAATAATGAGAGGCTCAATAAAGTTGAATCGGTACCCAACATCACTCTCCATTTTCTACCGCCAGACACCACGTCACATATCCAACCCATGGATGGCGACATCATCTGTAGCTTCAGAGTCCACTACTGCCGCTATCTGACCCACCATTACTTGGAGTGTGTAGAAAACAGCCACCCCCCTACTGCGGACATGAGTGATAATAGGGTGTTTCACTAATCCGCACGTTTCGTTTATCCAGCCAAAACCCCTGGGAACCAGTGTGTGGATAAACGAGACATGACTGTTAAATTACCTGGTAGAGGCTTTCGTTGACGTGTGACGCCGACTTCATCAGTACCTATGACGCTGAATGACGTCATCGTACACGTGAGGCAGTTCGTAATTGCCCTCGTCTCTGTTGATGGGTGTTTTGGTTTTTCTGATCCAGATGGCTTCTTTGATCTGCCGAATCCTTCTGTTGGATTCTTTGTCTACAATTTTCACTCCCTCCCAGTCTATGACAAGAAAGAAGAGGTGGAACACCTGAGAGGAGCTCTAAGAGTATGTGGCTATCCGTCGTGGGCCTTGAAAAAGGTGACAGATAGCAGTAAGAAGAAAAAGACCAACAAAAAGACAAAGGACAAAAACTATCGGAGCCAAGTAGTCATCCCATACATAGAGGGGGTCTCAGAGAGAGTACATCGAGTACTGAAAAAGTATGGAGTAGCAACAGCCATGCGTCCCCACACCACCCTCAGGCACCTGTTGGTACATCCCAAGGACAAAGTACAGCTAGAAAAACAGGGCGAATTGGTGTACCAAATACCGTGCAAGAATTGTGGTGCTGAGTACATTGGAGAGACAGGAAGACTACTCAAAACAAGACTGGAGGAACACAGAAAGGACGTAGACAACACGAAAAATGAGAAATACACAAGGAGCGGAAAAAAAAGATTGATGTCTACCATCAATAAATCCGCCCTTACAGACCATACGACAACTGAAAACCATATCATAGACTGGGAGGGAGTGAAAATTGTAGACAAAGAATCCAACAGAAGGATTCGGCAGATCAAAGAAGCCATCTGGATCAGAAAAACCAAAACACCCATCAACAGAGACGAGGGCAATTACGAACTGCCTCACGTGTACGATGACGTCATTCAGCGTCATAGGTACTGATGAAGTCGGCGTGACACGTCAACAAAAGCCTCTACCAGGTAATTTAACATGATTCTTGGATATGAAAAATGAAAGTTTTTAATTTGAAAACGAACTATCCTGAAGAATGTTCAGTAATCTTAAGACATGACTGTATAAGGTTCCATATCTCCATTTCATTTATAATGACATAATATATTTTATATCATTATATATCCCTAATTGTTACATATGCAATACATATACACTAGTACAAAATATATTATATTATATAATTATAAATTATGTTTGTGTTTCTGCATTTCTTTACTAACATTGAATTATGATTATTATTAGTAGTAGTGCTTGTAATACATGGACGTATATATTACTTAGAATTTAATTTCTTTATTTTATGTGCTGTATGCTTTTGGATGGCTGATAACTGATTTATTTTTAGGTGTCTGAATACATAATAATATTTATTTTATAAAGCATCACTTCCAATATAAAAGCTCAAAGCCTTGTACAAAATCTAATTAAAGTAGACCGTTAAATGTAGCGTAAATACGTGCATGATGCAAATAGAATGTGAATCAAGTAAAATCATGATATAATAACTACAAAAACAGTTTACAAATTATAAATAATAAATTAATTAACATAAGAAAATAGATAAGACCAAATGTATACTATGCGGCTCCCATAAAAAACAGTGCTTTTGTCCATATGCTCAAACAGGGATATTTGACATAAATTTTTGTAAATCATACAGTTGTTATGATAGCGTGACCTACTCAATGGATGGTCCCTTACCTTGGAACTCGTCGAACTGGGCCCCGAAGTGAGCCTTGCGAGCTTCCTCGAACTCCTCATTCTCTTTCGCTTTCACTTCCGCAACATCCTTCGCCTCTCTCAGAGTCTGGGTAACGAGGAAATCTTATTACAATTGAGCTTATGTTTGTATGTGTGTATTTTTTATACGGGCATGTTAATGTTTTCCTCTTAGATGGCTTGAACCTCAAACACCAAACTTTCAGGGATTAATCTACAATCACAGGGATTGGACATAAGATCTATATTTTCCAAAATACCCCATACGTGTCCAAATTCTCAACTTTGATAAGCTATTCAGAACGTAAAAAGAATAACTAAGTTTACTTAATCTAGCAAATAGTTCCAATTACATCTGACCTACTACCCGATAGTTACAGTACATTGTATATGTAAATTAACATAAGTACAAAAATTAAAACTGACAATGACGACAAAGAGAACACAAACCTTTGAAAGGTCCGGCTTGTCACGTGCGTTCATGACGATGGCCTTGAGCCCAGTGTCCCCCTCTGCCAGGACATCATAGGTTGTCTTGCCGATTGTCTCCAGCACATCCAGACCCCCCGTCACAATTGTCATGCCCTACAAGAGGTCACAGGTCAAGATTTAACAAGATCACCATCCGTGACAAAGACTAAGATGACATGGGGACAAAGACGCCTCTGGCTTATCAAGAGTCAACTTATTTTATATCAATATGAACCCGCCCTTCTCAGATATTTGTTAATTTTTAAAACATGGTAATCTGTTCTATTCATTTAATCTAATCTACACTGTTCCTTCACTAATGTTACTTTGTGTTCTCTGGTTTAAACTTTCTTAGGTGAGAAAATAGGCTTCTTGCAATAGCCATTCAATAAGTTAACCGTTTCAATATGACAGGCAGCTACACCAGCCGCACGGTCTGTGACGCTACTGTACGACAGGCCGGTCTGGTGGCATTGACGATGTCTGCTATTCAAATTGTTTTTACTCACAATTATCCATTACAGAAGTGTATGTGGACGCAATATCAGTAATCCTGGATTATCGCCTATTTCATGTGGTCAACTTACTGTCATCTTCACAGTTGAGTGAACATTACTATACCAAATCCAGACACAACTTACTGTTGTCTTCATGGCTGAGCGAACATTACTGAAACCAGAAAAGCCCCATTTTGTTGCAACTGATGCCGCCGAGCCAAGTTCTCCTAGAAGAGCCGTCAAACTGATGTCCTCCTCTTCATCCTTCTTCTCCTCTGCCTTATCCCCAGCCTCCTGCTCCCCACCAGGAGTAGCCCCCTGCTCCCACTTCTCATCCCCTGTCAGAGTGTGGTCTAGCTGCTTCGTAACCACAGTGCTGCCATCTGTGTCCTTCTCACCTAAATCCAAATATTGAACTCTCCTAAAGTGATCAGTTTGTCCATCAGACAGTACCTTTGCAAAGTGTGTCACTTGTGAAAGAATCGAAAACAGTGGCAGAGTAGCACAAATTATTGGACATGACCATAGGCGGTATGCAATTAATTGGGCTACTCCGCCAACCAATCTGTTGTTCTCACCAAGTGATTTAGTGATATAAGCAAGGTAATGATGTTAGCATTTTAATTACAACAAATAAAACAGATAATTAAGTATATACTGATAATAAATGCTCCAGTCAATATATCTCTTTCAATTCAAATGTGATCGGCACACAGTACTAGGGTGTATGTCACACACCCACCTGGTTGGTTACATATTTCAATGTCAATTTACCTTTTATCTTCAGTAACCTTTTGGCAACATTCATGTCTTCATCAGACAGACAAGACGGTGCAAGGAAAATATTTGCTTCATAACTGGTCTCTTCACTTTATTAATTTTTAGACAATATTTACTTATGGAAGCTTCAGAAACAGTACTGAAAAAGTAAACTGACCCTGAAACATGAACAAAAATAACTTATTTTACAGCAGCACCAGTGTCACTAATCTGTTTTTAAACACACACCCACCTTTCACCTGTTTGTCCCCGGCATTCGTCCTTTCTATAGTGTTGTCAGTCGGTCCATCTTTCATATTCCCGATCATCTCCTGAAGTTCTGTCGCCCCTTCTTTCTTTTTCCCGCTCATTTCTGCGAGTTCTTCAGGGCTGACTGCCCCTAAACTCATCTCCACCGTCTCCATCACCGTAGAAAACCCCTCACCTAAGGCACAACATAATATTTTTGTGTCATCAAATTACACTCAACATATATGTAACATGAATATTTAAACAAAATAGCAGTCAAAACTTGAGAAAGCAAAGACATGAGAATGCAGAGAACTCAGACCATCAGATCATAATATGATAGTTTATATCATTACTTGGGCAAGCAATGTTTCTCTGTAACTGAACCCAAAATGTGTGATCGTACACTGTATTTACCCACTTTACTAGTGAGTGAGGCAACGGACTGTACTTACCTAATTTACTAATGAGTGAGGCGACAGACTGTACTTACCTACTGTACTAGTGAGTGAGGCAACAGAATGTACTTACAGGTCTACTGTACTAGTGAGTGAGGCGACAGACTGTACTTACATACTGTACTAATGAGTGAGCTGACAGACTGTACTTACCTACTGTACTAGTGAGTGAGGCAACAGAATGTACTTACAGGTCTACTGTACTAGTGAGTGAGGCGACAGACTGTACTTACCTACTGTACTAATGAGTGAGGCGACAGACTGTACTTACCTATTGTACTAGTGAGTGAGGCTACAGACTGTACTTACCTACTGAACTAGTGAGTGAGGTGACAGACTGTACTTACCTACTGTACTAATGAGTGAGGTGACAGACTGTACTTACAGGTCTACTGAACTAGTGAGTGAGGCGACAGACTGTACTTACCTACTGTACTAGTGAGTGAGGCAACATAATGTACTTACAGGTCTACTGTACTAGTGAGTGAGGCGACAGACTGTACTTACCTATTGTACTAGTGAGTGAGGCTACAGACTGTACTTACCTACTGAACTAGTGAGTGAGGCGACATACTGTACTTACCTACTGTACTAATGAGTGAGGCGACATACTGTACTTACCTACTGTACTAGTGAGTGAGGCGACAGACTGTACTTACCTACTGTACTAGTGAGTGAGGCGACAGACTGTACTTACCTACTGTACTAGTGAGTGAGGCGACATACTGTACTTACCTACTGTACTAATGAGTGAGGTGACATACTGTACTTACCTACTGTACTAGTGAGTGAGGCGACATACTGTACTTACCTACTGTACTAGTGAGTGAGGCGACATACTGTACTTACCTACTGTACTAATGAGTGAGGCGACATACTGTACTTACCTACTGTACTAGTGAGTGAGGCGACATACTGTACTTACCTACTGTACTAGTGAGTGAGGCGACATACTGTACTTACCTACTGTACTAATGAGTGAGGCGACATACTGTACTTACCTACTGTACTAATGAGTGAGGCGACATACTGTACTTACCTACTGTACTAATGAGTGAGGCGACATACTGTACTTACCTACTGTACTAGTGAGTGAGGCGACATACTGTACTTACCTACTGTACTAGTGAGTGAGGCGACATACTGTACTTACCTACTGTACTAATGAGTGAGGCGACATACTGTACTTACCTACTGTACTAGTGAGTGAGGCGACAGACTGTACTTACCTACTGTACTAGTGAGTGAGGCGACATACTGTACTTACCTACTGTACTAATGAGTGAGGTGACAGACTGTACTTACCTACTGTACTAGTGAGTGAGGCGACAGACTGTACTTACCTACTGTACTAATGAGTGAGGCGACAGACTGTACTTACCTACTGTACTAGTGAGTGAGGCAACATAATGTACTTACAGGTCTACTGTACTAGTGAGTGAGGCGACAGACTGTACTTACCTACTGTACTAGTGAGTGAGGCAACAGAATGTACTTACAGGTCTACTGTACTAGTGAGTGAGGCGACAGACTGTACTTACCTACTGTACTAATGAGTGAGCTGACAGACTGTACTTACCTATTGTACTAGTGAGTGAGGCTACAGACTGTACTTACCTACTGAACTAGTGAGTGAGGTGACAGACTGTACTTACCTACTGAACTAGTGAGTGAGGTGACAGACTGTACTTACCTACTGAACTAGTGAGTGAGGTGACAGACTGTACTTACCTACTGAACTAGTGAGTGAGGTGACAGACTGTACTTACCTACTGAACTAGTGAGTGAGGTGACAGACTGTACTTACCTACTGAACTAGTGAGTGAGGTGACAGACTGTACTTACCTACTGAACTAGTGAGTGAGGTGACAGACTGTACTTACCTATTGTACTAGTGAGTGAGGCTACAGACTGTACTTACCTACTGAACTAGTGAGTGAGGTGACAGACTGTGTGGCTGCAGACATTATGGATGAGCCCCATCCACCCCAGGCCCATCCCGACGACTGCAACATCAACATTTAAAAACATTTTGCAGATGCAACATTCAAATTGGAAACACTGTTTTATGTTTATTAAATGCAATGTCATGTGCAGTATCATACCTTCTATATATAAGTTTATTATAGTATTATGTTATATTGAAAAATAAGGAACAAACAGACTCAATTTAACATAATGTACAGGTCTGATCTATCCAACCTGAGATTCCTATCAGTAGTTTGCAATACTGCCAACACATGGTGGTGGAAATTAAACGTGCAACTGTCAGTGTTATCGAAAATCAAATCCTGAATGCCAGGCCCTTAGCCAGAGACCCGTTATCCGTTATTATTGGAACAGGTTTTTTTTAAATCACAACAGGTTTTTCCTTTTCAAATAATGGGTTTTGGGGTCCTTGGATAATGGGATTTATATTTTTCAGATACCATGATCTTGTGTTGGACCATCAGGTCAGTTCATTTCTGCCATCCAGAGAGCCCTTCATGATTGTCTTAGCAAGGGAGTCGTGGCATGTGACATGGCCGTACCATGCTAGCTTTCTCCTCTTCACTGTTGTGAGGAGTGGCTCCTGTGAGCCTGCGACGGCAGTGATCTGTCTTTGGACAAAGTCATTGTTCTTGTGCTCAGCCCAAGATATGTGCAGCAGGCATCTGAAACACTTGGTCTCAAACGCCTGTATCTTCTTCATCATTACAGCCGTCAGTGTCCAACTTTCGCAGCCATAGAGCAGGATGGAGACAACAAGGGCTCTGTACAGTCTGGTCTTAGTTAGAAAGCTGGTGTTAGTGCTTCTCCATATCTTACTGAGTCTGGTCATTGCTGCTGTCACAAGGGCTATTCGGATCTGGATCTCTTTGTCCGACCGTCCATCTTTGGTGAGTGTGGAGCGGATATTTTAACTTCCTCCAGCTTCTGGCCGTTCATTGTGATGTCAACAGTGATGTTTTCAGTGCTGCTGGCCATCACCTTGCTCTTTCCATTGCTTACTTCCACGCCGTAAGCACCTGCTCTATCCACTAGTCTATTGGTGAGATCTTGCAGCTTGTTGATTCTTCCTCCAAGAAGATCTATATCGTCTGCAAATCGCAGGTTGCTGACAGGTCTGCCTCCCACAGAGATAGTGGTGTTGACGTTGTGGAGGGCTTCTCTGGTGATAGCAAGCAACCTTGGCGGACTCCGACTGTGGTTCTGACGTACAGCATCCCTCGGGATGGACGGGAACACTGGCTCTCATCTACACTCAACTCTCACTTCTGGTTCCAGGACCATTTCCCAGCCACACCCCAGTATTCGTTTCAGCTGGCGGGTGAAACGAAGTGAGGGGCTGGCGCGTTTCATCTGCCAGTACGTGGTCTGAAGAGGTTAGGTGCTACCAGGTTATCCCAATCGCCAACAGAAAAGACATGATGGTTGGACCATCATGTTTTTATTTTTCCGATCACGAAGTCAAAACAGTGTTTGCATTGACATAAAACAGGGCTTTACACTAAATGTGAATGCGAGTGCAGAAGTGTAGTTTGAAGTTTGAGTATTTTTTAAGTCTCAAGTTGGAGGTTTTCAGAGAAACCTCAAGGGGGTGCAGTTGGAGGTTTTCGGAGAAACCTCAAGGGGGTGCAGTTGAAGGTTTTCGAAGAAACCTCAAGGGGGTTCAGCTGAAGGTTTTCAGAGAAACCTCAAGGGGGTGCAATTGGAGGTTTTCAGAGAAACCTCAAGGGGGTGCAATTGGAGGTTTTCAGAGAAACCTCAAGGGGGTGCAATTGGAGGTTTTCAGATAAACCTCAAGGGGGTGCAGTTGGAGGTTTTCGGAGAAACCTCAAGGGGGTGCAGTTGAAGGTTTTTGGAGAAACCTCAAGGGGGTGCAGTTGGAGGTTTTCAGAGAAACCTCAAGGGGGTGCAGTTGAAGGTTTTCAGAGAAACCTCAAGGGGGTGCAGTTGGAGGTTTTCGGAGAAACCTCAAGGGGTGCAGTTGAAGGTTTTCGGAGAAACCTCAAGGGGGTGCAGTTGGAGGTTTTCGGAGAAACCTCAAGGGGGTGCAGTTGAAGGTTTTCAGAGAAACCTCAAGGGGGTGCAGTTGGAGGTTTTCGGAGACACCTCAAGGGGGTGCAGTTGGAAGTTTTCGGAGACACCTCAAGGGGTGAAGTTAAAGGTTGTTAGCCCCCTGCATATGCTGCATGCCATATTTCTTAAGTGACAATATAACCAATCTCACCGGGTTCATTTAATAAATGTCTGTAGGTCATCTTCACAAAGTCATCAGAGCAGACAACTTGTGGACACCACATGTATGTAAGAAAACTAGAGAGAATACCCATAGACAAGGATGTTAGACTTGTGTACCTTTTTCGGCTGAGCCTCCTCCACTGCAGGGGGCTGACGTCTCTCCACTCTACGAGTTGCCTTTGGACTTCCTTCACCGTGGATACTCTCTGCTTGTGTTTCTCCATCTGGCTGTGTTTTCTTCTCTGCCTGGCTGTCTGTGTTGATAACTTCAGTTGTATCAGCCCTGCTACATTCTGTGGTTTCAGCCTTGTTACATTCTGTGGTTTCAGCCTCGCTACATTCTGTGGTTTCAGCCTTGCTACTCTGGATTGTAGTAGCCTTGCTATCCTGGTCTGTTATAGCATCACTGAGCTCTTTTGTCGCAATCTCACTATCCTCTGTTGTCTTAACTCTGCTACCCTCTTTTTCCTTCATCTCACTACCCTCTTTTGTTGTGGCATCAGCCTCTTTGCCTTTAATCTCGCTAACCTCTTTGCTTTTGATCTCAATATCCTCTTCTGCCTTGATCTTGCTACCATCTTTGCCTTTGATCTCACTATCCTCTTCTGCCTTGATCTTGCTACCCTCTTTGCCTTTGATGTCATTACCCTCTTCTGCCTTGATCTTGCTACCCTCTTTTCCTTTGATCTCACTACCCTCTTCTGCCTTGATCTTGCCACCCTCCTTTGTCTTGATCCCACTAGCCTCTCTTGCCTTAGTCCTCCTCCCCTTCTTTGTCTTCCCTCTCCCCTCCTTTGTCACACCAGTGGCAGTGTCTCTGTCTTCAACATTTGTCTCCCGTGTTTGTTTTGTTCTTGTGGCAGTGCTGTATGACTCCTTCTTTGCAGTTTCTTCTTTTGACGACTGTTTTCTGGCTGTCTGTCTGCTGCCAGCTGCCATTGCTTCATCTTCTTCATTCAATAATTTGTTCTTATTGTCTGCAGGTTTTTCTTTGACATGTTTTCCTGGTTGTTCAGCTCCGCCAGGATCAGTTTTTGTCTTTGTAGTTTGTTTCTCTGTTACTGTTTCCTGAGAGATTGAAGTGTTTGATTCGTCCTTGTCTTGGGCCACAGTTTCCCCTTCGTCAGCGCTCTGAAAAGCTCCATCGTCCGAGTCTGACATCGTTCTGAAAACTGAAAAGAAAACAAATTGAAATGTACCTGTAGGTCAATATTTTAACTCTGTTTCAGTTATCTTAGATTGTATGTTTTTTGTTTGTAATTTACGTACCAATTTACCACATTAATGTACTGTAAAAAGGTAAAGGTAAGTTCTTATATAGCGCAGTATCCACACCTTAGGATTGCTCAAATAGCTTTACCGTTTAATTCCTTACAGACCTGTTCAATCAAATGCCATCTTGACTTTTCTGGGAAGCATTCAGCCACACTGCAATTAATGTGTGAAGACTATCTGTTACTGAGTAGATTCTGCATCCAAGATGTTTACCCATGTATTTCTAAATTAATTTAGTAATGCTACCCATCTACAGTATTGTAACTTCAAGTTCATGTTAATGTTTATTTTGACCTGTTGTCCTGGTTGTATATATATATATTTATATATATATATATATATATATATATATATATATATATATATATATATACAACCAGGACTACATATAGTGTAGTCATAGAACAAGAAGTGTAGATTAAACTGTACAGAATTTCTGTCGCATTAGTCAAATACAGAGAACGCATAACAAAAGTAACCAGAGGCAATGGTATGCCAACGATGGCTCCCGTGAAAGTTGCTAAATTTGAGCCATAGAGTCAATTTCACCGTACATTAAAAATCGCTGTACTAACATCTTGCGGTGACAGCCTATACTGTATATTTACCACTGAAACAGTGAAACCGAGGTGCGGTGAAAGGAGCGATCGGTTGTGAAGAGGTTGCCAAACAAAAAGTTGTTTTTGACAAACTCAGCTATGAATAATCTGGTTGGTAAAATATATGTGATTAGTAATGCAATATTAAACATTTGTAGGAGTTACAAAAATAAAAACCAACCGCTATGTGCCTAACAGATTATTACTGTACGTAATGCAATTTTGTCATTTTTTTATTATAAGTATTTCACTTAAAACAACTTTTCAAACAATGTGTTTGCACAAATCTGATTAGATAGATGGTAGAGATTTAGAATATGACTATCTTATGGAAGAGTTTGTCTAGGTGTGTTGTTAAAACAATATTTTCCTATCGTCTATGGCAAAATTAGGGACATCCATTATACTATTTTACTTTCAGTATTTGTGATTATTATATTCATGCTTTTATACTCATTTACTGAGTGATATGTATAGTGGTCTTGTCGTTGATCGTGTCATCAAATATAATCATGCCTTTTTCACAAAAATCTGAAGAAACATTTGCGAAATATATCCATATTGTAACTCCTGATCATTTATTTGTCTTCTTCTTCTTCTTCTTCCGATTCACCAACCAACTTCAACATTTTGAAGATCATTGTTGGTATATTTGCAGGGGATGCGCATCGGAATAGGTAGACAAGATATAGATAGAAGATAGTTTGCAATTGAAGAAATGGATTTGTGGGTGTGGGGGGGGGGTTGGTTGTTGCTTATTGGGGACTGAAGTGGGCAGCAACGCTAACCTTGAAGCAGCCAAGGTTGGGAGCTGACACTACTGTCTCTGGAAGTCCATTCCAATCTGGAATGGTCCTGGGAAAGAATGAAAATTTCCTGTAGTCTGTTCTGGAAGATGGTACCTGAAATGTCTTGCTGTGATGATGTCTAGATCTTCTGGTTGGTGCTGTCAGGTTTAGGCTGGATAAGTTTTACGAGGCCATTTGTGATCTTGAAAAACATTGTGAGGCGAGCAATCTTTCTCCTTGTTTCTAACGTTTGCCATTTCAGTCTCATCAGCATGGTGTTGACAGTGGATGTGTTGTGAAATTTCCCAAGGCAGAACCTGGCTGCATGTCTCTGCACTGCTTCAATTTTGTTGATGTTCTTTTTGGTGTAAGGGTCCCAGACCGTGCTTGCAAATTCTACTGATGGTCTTATGAGTGCCTTGTAAGCCCGCTCTTTGATGGATAAAGATCCAATCTTCAAGTTCCGTTTGAGAAAGCCAGGCTTTCTGTTTGCTTTTGGGCAAGTGTTGTTTATATGCTGTTCCCACCTAAGATCAGAGCTGATGGCGACTCCTAAATATTTAACAGATGTTACGTGTTGGAGGACATGTCCGTGAAGCATATACTGGTACTGCTTTGGGTGACGACTCCAAGTGATGGACAGTACGCTACACTTCAGGGGATGGAACTGCATGGCCCACTTGGATTCCCAAGTGGCCATCTTATCAAGGTCAGGCTGAAGTGAGGTATGTCATCCTGCGATCTGACAGTCAGATATGACGCAGTGTCATCATGTTTGTTTCATGTTGTGCAAATAAATTGTCAGAAAAGTTGGTTTTAGTGAAATACTTAGTTTCCGTTTGAAAATACAGCGCCGAGCAAAAAGTTTGGTAACAGCGTTTACGTGCTAGCGGTTATAACCAAAGAAAAAGATGTTTGCAAACATGACGTAATTGCCTAGGGAAATCACGCCCAATTCTTGTTAATCATACACAGAAATCAGTGGCTACATTTGCGAAATTTGACAGCACACTGTCTGGACTGTAGTAGGTCGAACGACGTACGACACGGTAACTATAATATATATAATATAATGCTAACTTATGGGTTAAAATTAAGAACTTCTTTCTGTCTCAGTGTCTGTCAGTAAGCATTACTACTGGGTAGTCAATCGTGCTTGATGCAGTGGCAAGTGCAACTTTTCTCAGGTTCTGTCAGTGTCACTGTCAGTCAGAAACAGAGGCTGTAGTCTGTGTAGACGTAGTAGTAGTAGAGGATATCCGTAGGCGTAGTACTAGTAATAGACGTAGTGCATGAACCTTATTAAATAATCGGTAATCTTTTACTTAACTGGACACTAAAACTCATGCATGTGTCGCTAAACACACTTTACTACTACTACTATATCTTTTCGTGTTTTCCTGTCCACGAACTACACAACAATATCCAGAAAAGTCTCGTACCTTTTTAACCAAAGACAAGCCACGTCAATTATTTAGGTTAGCTCACCAATGTTTTGGACGGAAGTGGGTGTCTTCTATAATAATATTCCCATAAAAACAACACACAATTAAATGTTGGAATTCATCATTTTATTTCACATTTGTATTTAATCGCAAATGGAATATTCTCACGTAAAATATCCATAATAAATATAGTCACGAGACATATTTTAAAGTTTTGATGTATATATTAGAAGTCAGCGGAAAAAGACACTGATCTTCGGGATGAAAACTAATTCATATTGCGACTGACTTTTTCTGTTTCTAATCGCAGTTGTGTTGTTTTAAGAATATGTCTAAATCAGGGGTATGTGTCAAAATATAGTTGTGCTTGTTTAGTTACAAACCTTTAGATGTGCTGTACATTAAGTGAGGGTATAATTCATGTAAAGTATTTAATAATCAAAGAAATACAGGATAGTTTATAATGGCGGTGAGCGATAATACCGTTGTTGTCTTGGTCTTGGTTGAGTACTGGCCAACACTCCTTGGAGTCATACGGTCAGGGTTGGGTGCGCATGCTAGGTTATTAGTCGTGTATTAATGCTTGTCTGAATTTCTGTGGCTCTGTAATGTTGACTATTGCATCTGGTAGGGAATTCCAATCTTTTATTGTTCGGGGTAAATAAGAAAATTTATAACAGTTCTTGCTGGTGTGGATAGTGTTGAATGCTTTGGTATTTAGATGACGTGATAGGCGTTGTACAGACGTTGTAATGCCCCTTTCTAAACCCGTACAATAAACGGGTATCGTAATTACTAATAAACATAGCCGTAATTCCGTAAACAGACCACTGCAGGCACTGGTTGGTCAGAAACGCGTGATGTGTCCATAGGACATTTTGCCAGTCAAAATACAGAAAGTATAGCATCAGTATTGCCAACGTGTTTTATTTGCTTTTATTTTATTTACACACTGATACAGACTTACAGAGCCATAAACAGACCTGCCACATTGGCATTGGCCATTGCCACTCGATCACCAACTGAATTGGGTGACTGGCCTGGCACTTGTGTAGAATCTGGACCCACGTAGATTTCGCCATTATAACTTGAGTTTTGCCTAACTTTCGTTCCATCATTCAACATTATCCCTGGCATATTTATCTCGCGGTTCGCTCAGTTCGGTAGTTCGAGAGAGAATCACTACAACTGTGAAAAGGTATAATGATGTTTTAATAGCAGAGTGTACGTACAAACAAGTGGCTTTACCAGCCAGTGCCAGGACTCTGCCTAGTACATGTACAATACAATAGATACAAGAAACAACTGCTACAACTGTATCAATGCCTTGTATCAAACTCAGAACATATTAAGTAAAACACTTGTAGACATAGTGTTATTGACATATCTGATAGGTGACAATTAGTTATTGTCAATGGCTATATAACACTAACATAACAAGTAATAATAAAACGCAACATGTATTTCAAAATAACATATAAATAGACTATGCACTTTTAGTTTACAATAACATAAAGGTAGATAATATAACATACCTGTAAAAAGGTATAATGATGTTTTAATAGCAGAGTCTACGTACAAACATGTGGCTTTACCAGCCAGTGCCAGGACTCTGCCTAGTACATGTACAATACAATAGATACAAGAAACAACTGCTACAACTGTATCAATGCCTTGTATCAAACTCAGAACATATTAAGTAAAACACTTGTAGACATAGTGTTATTGACATATCTGATAGGTGACAATTAGTTATTGTCAATGGCTATATAACACTAACATAACAAGTAATAATAAAACGCAACATGTATTTCAAAATAACATATAGACTATGCACTTTTAGTTTACAATAACATAAAGGTAGATAATATAACAAACCTGTAAAAAGGTATAATGATGTTTTAATAGCAGAGTCTACGTACAAACATGTGGCTTTACCAGCCAGTGCCAGGACTCTGCCTAGGTTGACACGTCAATCCCTTGATGGCTAATGTGTCAAATATACCCTTTTATTAAATACCTGCCACAGTGTGGCAGCTCTATGACAACTAAAGTGTGTAACTATAGTACCTGCTACATTTACGTTTAAGAATATTGCATTTTAGCGCACTTTTGAGGTGTAAATAGAGCCCCGGTTTGCATCAACATACTCTGCTATATCGCTCATTTTACCAGCACGATGCGATAATGCACGACCGCAGCGGTGCAGACTAGTACAAACCGGGTCGCTATTTATGCTTCAAAAGTGTGCTAAAACACAATATTTTTGTAATAAAAATAAACAAATCCTATATTTTCCTAATAATTGTGAAGATTTGGAGGCGATTCATCATTACATTTTTTCTTGAAATCTACAAGTTGATAGATCTCTAATGATGCTATTAAATAATGATTGTTTGTTGATCCAGAACAATGTGGAGGATCATCGCAGGAAGTGGGATCGTGATGAATACGAGCGCCAGGCCCTGGAGCGAATGGTCAAGGAAGAGCTTGGGTCACTTGAATCTGGCAAGAAAGACGCTCCAGTCAAACGCGACCTTCTCCGCCCTAGAGACTACAGGGTGAGGGTCATTGACTTTATGAATGTATATTCTATTAATTATTTGTTTTTGATGTCTTAGACTTTTTATGTATTTATTAATTTATCTATTTATAATATATTTTTGAGGGCCATAGACTTTTTTTATAAACATGTATTTTATTAATTTATAAATTTAGTTATTGTATAATACATTTCAATTAATTTAATATATTTTTTATATTTTAACTATAACTATGTTATGTATTTTACTTTTTGTTACTTAATATATCTAGTCTTTTTAATCTAATTATATTTCCTGGTATATGTAGTTTTCTGATTCCCTGTACATTCTACAAGTTATAATGTATGTACATATACACAAAGTTTAGACATAAACATAACATTTAGACAATCACAATGTGTTAACTTACAAGAGTTTCAATAATAATTGGTTGTGTATGTCCGTTTCAAAATACATAAAACATAAAACTAGACATAACTAGGTCAACTCCCACGTTACAGTTACATGCTGCTGTTTAAAGCAAAGCATTTAAAAATAATAAAATTAAATTAAAAAATAATTAAGAATCTCACTGTTAGTGTACACTTTGATATTGGTCGATGTACATCTTTAGACATAACTGGCAATAATAAAATTGCTGTGTCATACTTGAGAACCATATGCCTAAAGTTAATATTACAGAACTTACTATTGTTATTCCTTATCCAACTTTCTGTTAGTTTGGTAACTAGCATCTAGTGCATGCAGTAAGGTAGATGTGGACAGTTTCAGCCTCAATACATTGTCCATATATACAACAGAAAGTCACAAGTTATGTACATTTATGAATGGCTTCTGCTGTAATAAAATGCCAACTAATATTTACAATATATTTTTTTCTGACAATTCTTTTTATTCTCAGGTTGATCTGGAGTCAAAGCTTGGTAAATCTCAGGTTATTACAAAGACAACACCATCGTCCCATCAAGGAGGGTAAGATACGAACCACTCTGTTACTCATCTTAGAACCATTCTGTAGTTGTATCGTCTCTCATAGGTTGTGGCCACAACAGACCTGGGGCCGAGTACATTTTTATGAGTACAAGTACGAGTACTTTGACGATGGATAAGTATGAATACATTGCTAAAAGCTGAGTACGAGTACAAGTACAAGTACATTCTCACGAGTACGAGTAAAAGTACAAGTACATTAAAAATTTATAAATATTAAATAATAACATATTTTAAAATTATTAATTAATCTAATTTATGTAACTCAGCACAAGTGAATGTGCAATGGCAGTTGATCCATTTTTTTATGAGGAAAACTAAAAAACCTCTATTTCATCAACAATGAAATTCACTTCATTGGCATTCATTTCAGTGGCATCGTATGATCTTGTCATCTATTTGCCATTGCACCGAATGAACATGATTTGTTCACAGGTTGAGTCTTTCAGGCTGCACTGTTCAGGGCAGAATACTTTCTCGGCTATGCTAAATACCCTTTCAACTAGGGCTGATGAGGCTGGAATGCTGAGATGGTGAGGGACCAACTGAGCCAGAGTTAGAAAACTCAGAACTGCAGTGGGTCACTGTGACAATCTGTACATGGCTGACTGAGGTATCCGTTCACCTCTACAATCAGCAATCTGCTGATGTTATAAGTTTGCAATTTATATTTTCTGATCGTAGACTACTAGTTGTTGAGAGGGTTAGCACATGTCCACATAACAGGCTAAGCATCCCCTTTGGACTTGTTAGCCAGGCTGCTGGCATGGGATTATACTAGTTTAGGAGACAGTCTGACTTGAGCCACCTTACTTCTACAGAGGAAGACTGGCAGTTCTTGTTCTTAGCAGTTAGCACTGTCAGCCAGTACCAAGTGCCATGGTCTCCATACTACATCAAAGGCATTTCTTGTCTAACTGGTGGTTTAACTGCTAATTGACTCTTTATGGCTTAATTAAACAAACAGGCTTATGGCCTGAACTGCTAGCCTACAATTATTGTTTGCTTAACAGGGTGTTTCTGACTGTTGTCATGTTTGGGTATCATAGACATTGTTATCAGAGAATGAGGATGCGTTGGGATGTGTAGGGATAGTAAAGTTGTATACTACCAGAAATAACTAAGTATTTTAAAAATAGTTGAACATTTAAATATTTCAGGAAAGTTTAATTTTATAACCAAATATATTTATTTTCCCTAGTACATATTGAGAAAGCACTCATATGTACTCGTAATGTACTTGTAAAATCTGAGTACAATGAGTACGAGTACGAGTAATTCAAAAATGTACTCGAGTACCGAATACTTCGGCCCCAGGTCTGGGCCACAATTTGTTTAATATAATTTACCATGATCTGTTTACTTTTAATGTTTCACCATGAATATCATTTCATGCTGAATAGCAAGAGTGATATTCATAATTAGATAATGGCTCAATTATATTTAACCAGATGAACATCATATTATAGTTTATTTTGTAAGACAATTGATTTTGTGATAAAAGTGCTCATACTTCTTGTATTATTAAAAATTTATATTCATTAAAAAAATGTTAGTTAACATGTTGCATTGTGCCCCTGATATACGTATTTGTGAGTTTGGTTGATCTTGCTGCAGTTTTATTGTTAATTAACCTTATTTGTTATGATTTCAGGTATTTCTGCAATGTGTGCGACTGTGTGGTGAAGGATTCTATCAATTTTCTTGACCACATCAATGGCAAGAAACGTAAGTCACGTTGGTTACTGTCACATTTTACAAAAAAACGCATTTTTTTGCATTTCCTACCATTTGAAATGACAAGGTTACATTCTTTGGGCCACCTAAATTCGCAGGTTGACTTATGTTATATTGCAGAAACAATGTTATATTCTTAAAATGCCTACACTTTTGGGAACAGTTATTTAACACGATCTTATGTTATTATTTCGTAAGACATAACATAGCACAGCATGAAAATTTTTAGATGTTTTTGTAGCACCATTATTAATCACTATACATGAATTTCACTGTTTTGGATAACAACATTTATTTATTAAGATTACCATAATGTCTATGTTAGGACACTGTATGTCTTCGAATGCCCTACAAATCTTCGGAAAGAATTATTTTATGTACTGTATGTTTTTGGAAAGCTATTATCTATATGCAACAGCTATTATCTATACACATCCAAATATATAAGTACATAATATCTGTTTCGGAGACCAAAAATAATTCTTTTTTGCACTGCCTGTTTTCGGACAGCTGAGAATTGAATAATTTCTAGCTGTCCGAATAGATCATCATTATGGTGTTATTTGCTGGTTCTTCAGATCAGCGTAATCTTGGGATGTCAATGAAAGTTGAGAGGTCATCGCTGGAACAGGTGAAGAAAAGATTTGAGATGAACAAGAAGAAGATGGAGGACAGATCGAAGAACTACGACTTTGAGGAGCGAGTACAAGAGTTGCAAGAAGAGGTAGATAGTAACTACTACATGTGCTCCACACATTCGGCCTCCTTCAGGCATTTAAAGGAAAACAAACGGCAACTTTTTGTGTTATGCACGTAAAAGAGTTAATATAAACTAATCATTTGCATCTACAATCAACATTTTCACATCAGTGCTTATTTCGGAATACAGCCACAAAGCAGAAGATTCAAATGAAATGTCTGATATTCTGGAGGCTGACATTTTGCACATGGCACTGTAAATTGACCAATGAGCACCCATCTGTGACGTTGGTTACAATTTAAATGTGTCTTCAACAAGGTTATTGCACTAAATTACTGGCATAATACTCTTAATTCTAGTTGCAAATGATTAGTAGTTAGTGATGCATTAAATGCATAGATCCAAACAATTGCCTTTTGATTCCCCATAATTAATTAAGATGTAACAATAGGATATCATTTGTATTGTATTCATAAAAACATTACATAAAAAATAGTGTTTAGTTGTAGTTGTTTCCAGGACTCGGGGATGTGTTATTGGGGCTGGTCGTTAACCTTCCTGTCATTAATGCCATGGCTTAGGTATTAGCTAAAATGTATTTGTTGCTAAAAAGTAAAATATAAAGCATGTTTCTGTCATCATCATCGATTTTTACGATGCACTAGTGCTACCACGTTTTGCTCGAGATACAAAAACCTCTCCAAAACTTGTTTATTTAAATTTTCTTCAAACATTTTAAATTAGTAGGACAGACATACCTTTAGTGAATGATATATCTGACTAATGGCATATTTAGTGTAACATCCAGTAAGATCTCAAGGATTACGCTAATTTGCTAGAGTGACCAAACCATGCAAGATACTGATAACAAATGAGTCCGTTCATGCCTTGAATTTTGGTTGCCTAGTTGTTTCCAGCACTCGGCAATGTTCTATTAACTGACTAGTCTGTATATATTGTGGTTACAATGTTATGATCTTATGAGGTCTCATTCAACTAGCCTGCCTTTTTCAGAACATTATCGCCAAGCCTGGCAGGGTGGTCACTGCCAGGGTGCTTGTCGTCCTCAGTGGTTCTTTTACGTCCCAAATTGAGACGGGACCGACATTAACGTGATCTCCGATTCACGAGGGATACAGTCCCCAATGTTGAGAGCCAGGTTTTTACACCAAATATACCATATCTGCCCGGTCCGGGTATTGAACTCGGGGCGCCGGCATGTCAGGCGGATGTGCTAACCACTACACTATCGCGCGCCCCCTTTTTGACGTCCTCATTTGTTCTTTTATGTCTCAAATTGAGACAGGACCAACATTAACATGATCTCCGAATCACGAAGGATATGCAGTCCCCAATAAACCATAATAAATACACCAGTTTTGCAATCTTAGTAAGCTTTGTGTTATTTGCAGGAGGAGAAACAAAGAAATTATCGACGAGAAAAGAAGAAAGATCGAAAACGTAAAGCTGCAGAACCTGACCTTGGCATTGATCCAGATGTGGCGGCCATGATGGGATTTGGCGGGTTCGGGGGAAAGAAGAAAAACTGAATCAGTTGCCGGCAATGACAGATATTTTTGTATATTATTGTAACCCTTTGTTAGATCGAGTGTTCTGTATGTGTGTGTGTATGTGAGGAATAAAAAGAATGTATTCATTTTGATTTGTTGACATTTTATGTACATGCAATGTACATGACGGGTGCAGACATGTGGTGGGTGCAGGTATATGATGGGTGAATGCACATGGTAAGTGCAGGCATGTGATGGGAGAATGCACATGGTGGGTGAAGGCATGCGATGGTGAATGCATGTGGTGGGTGCAGGCATGCGATGGTGAATGCACATGGTGGGTGAAGGCATGTGATGGTGAATGCACATGGTGGGTGAAGGCATGCGATGGTGAATGCACGTGGTGGGTGAAGGCATGTGGTGGGTGAATCCACATGGTGGGTGAAGGCATATGGTGGGTGAATGCACATGGTGGGTGCAGGCACGTGGTGGGTGAATGCACATGGTGGGTGAAGGCATGTGGTGGGTGAATCCACATGGTGGGTGAAGGCATATGGTGGGTGAATGCACATGGTGGGTGCAGGCATGTGGTGGGTGCAGGCATGTGGTGGGTGAATGCACATGGTGGGTGAAGGCATGTGGTGGGTGAATGCACATGGTGGGTGCAGGCATGTGGTGGGTGCCGGCATAAGTACATCATTCACCTGTTCAATGCAGTCAGTCTTCAAACAAGTTTATTTGTGTATAATAATGCAGAAACATCATGACATTTTGCCCAATTGAGAACATCACAGAATCACTTCAAAATAAAATACTGTCGTAGAATGTACAATATATATGAAAATATACAACGTCCTGTTACTAGGTATAAATAAAACATGATTTTAGAAATGTACAATATATGTCTATATTTAAAATTAAGTTAATTATATAAATAAAACATGGTTATCAAATGTACTGTATGTGAGAAAGTCTACAATATATATCTATTTAAAATCGAGTAAATTAAAAAAATTTAATGTTTAACAAAAACAGCATTCCAACAGCAAAAAATTTAATCATCTTCCTCACCCTGGATTTTTGTGATAAGGAGGAAAACAAAATGCATATTAAATATCTTACAAATTAAAAGTACCTATAACAAATGAGTGCTGTGCGTGCCTTAAGTTTGGCAATGCCATAAAAAACCACACATCAGGAAACGACAAGATGACAATAGTTTGTTTAATACCCACTTCACATCTGACTCCAGTAAGGAAAATGTTACGGAAGGCATTCATTGTCATTATCACACTGAAAACAACACATAAAAAATGTGCCACCTTTTTAAACAACGTAGTGACATTTCTACCTGCATGCAAGTAACTGATCTTTCGGACGGGTGGTATCAGGAATGGGGATCACTGATTCCTCAGTCCACCGAAAATAACTGCGCTACAATTTGCAATACGATCAAAGAATAAATACGTTTTCAACAAATCACAAAACATTTTTACAAATATTCATAAAATAATTAAACCCTGAGGATATCTCCGTTTCAAATTTTAGTTAAAACTATCAACTTCACTGACCATAGCACACCAATCCAATCACAAAGTCTATGTAAGAAACAGTTTTCTTGTTTGGTTCCGTCCACAAAGTTGGTGCGATTCGGACTGCGCAACCATCTCATTGGAGCTCTATTTTGTTATCTGGCCTTTGACCTTCTTCAGTTTCTTGTCCTGGTCTCGCATCATCCGCGCGATCTCTGAAGATAACAAGTTGCAATCAGTCAAACAGATGATCTTCCTTTCCTCTGATCAAACCGTGTGTCATTAAACAATTGGACACACATATTCAGTTTATAGATATATCAGTATATTCCATTTTCTGTTGGAAGACAGGCATATGAGTTGCTAAATGTACAAGTATATTACCCGTAAAAACTGATATTATTGACATGCCTGATACAGTCTTTGTACAAGTTCTTATACAGCACAGTATTCAAACCTTAGGACTGCTCAAAGTGCTTTACACTTCTCCACTGGCAGACCTGTTCAATTGAACACCATCACGATTTCTCAGGGAAGCATTAAGCTAGTCTGCAATTACTGCATGAAGACTACTTTGTATAACAAAATCTTACACTTCCATAGTCCGGTATCATTCATACACCCGAGTGACCTGGAGCAATGTGGAGAGAACAAAATTGCTAAAACTTCACAAAGACAGTCAGAGGGTTGAAACCTGGGATCTCTCGATTGAGAGTCTGTCTAACCAGTACACTACCACCCTGAACCGTGGCGAATCTGAGCAAGGATGTGTGGTGATTATTTGTAGCACTGAGACAACCCTTACTTTTGTTCTCGTGCTGCAGCTGGCCCCCAAGCTTGCTCAGGCCAGCGATCTTCTTCTCGATTCTGCTGCACAGCGCAGTGGCGTCCTCTCCCAGAGGCTGGATCTTCTTCTTCGCTCGCTGACAGGTGCCTCGGTAACCTACAACCAACACTCCATGATCAACAACTTGTGGCACTTCAGCAATACACAATCAGCACTCCATGATCAACAACTTCACTAGAAAACTACGATCACTCGGTGAATAACAACTTGTGGCACTTCACAAACACAGACTATTATCATTCAATGATCAACAACTTGTGGTACTTCAGCAACATAATGTTATCCCTCGATGAGCAACAACTCATGGCACTTCACCAGAAACTATGATAACTCCACTTTCAAAAATGAAAAAGAAAGTTTAAATTTTTTATTTTGTGGCACAAGTAACCTTGCTGATTCAGTTCAACAACGATAATTACTATCGATAGTCCAGTGTACTTTCGGTGACAATTATCAAGACTTAAATTTACTATCGATACTAGTCTATCAGTCAAATCAACTATCGCAATACATCGATATTTTGATGTATTGTTACGCCCCTATTTATTGTTTGTTCAAAACAAAATACTTGTTACACTGGGAAGTTTGCCTCAGTTGGCTGTAAACATGTCCACATTCAATAGATGTCTCTGGACCAACTGCCCTAGTATCCTGTATGCTTTGCTCCCTAGTTATTGACTTCTCCCTGCCGTCCACCTTCTCCCCTCCTCCTCCCAGTGACCTACCTGGAGTGTTGTCTTTCACTGGTTCACAGTTAGGAGACCATTCTGAAAAAACGAAGGATGATATACTTAACTCCAAAGCCACCACTTAGGTGACTCATAGATTGTTTTCTAGATGTGGCATTCATTCAAACACATCCTGAAATAAGCATTTTATAGATGTACCAGATATTTATAGATATATCAGAGTTTCTGACTACACAATAATAATAAAAATAAAATATTAAACAGTGTCCACGATAACCTAACAAGTAAAGGTTGTGATATAAAAATATAAATACAAAAAACACCATGGATAGGAGAGGAGAAATTGTATACAATAATATATGTTGTGATTTATATACACAAGTTGTTACAGTCATGACAAATCAATAAAATACTGTGTTTATACATCACAACGTATACCAATGTGTGATAACAGAAAGGCTTAATTACGACACCAATGAAAATATAATTAATATTACATCACTGCAACAATCAAACGAGTCACTCAAGTTATTTTTCTAACAAGTGTCACATCATTAGACATTAAGCACATATTAATCGTACAATAAATCCTGTCCCAAGAGGTTGTTTCTATTGTCTGTAGTAAGCAGTCTGTAAAGACATGCAGATTACAGAAGGTAAATGGCAAACTTTGGATTGAATAAAAACATTCCTCAGAATTCCCAATAGAAGAGACAAAAAGTTGACGTTATTATAAAAATGCAATTATCAAGCATAATAACTTAGTTACAAATCTGGGCAGAAGGACCATTTCAAGTACTTTCTAGTACTTTTAAAAGGCGAGCAAACTCTAGGCGGGTGATAGTTGACACGTGGTGACCTCTAGTGACAGGGTTTATCGTGCGTTGTTATGCAAAACAAAAACAATGCAAGCAATGACCACATGGGGAAGCGAAGAACATCGGGCAGGGTGTTCATGGACGGGTTTGGGATCCCTGATGGAAGGAGTAATCAAGTACTGATGTGAGTCTCTTCCCTGACAGCAGGGAGAAACAGGAGCAAAACAACAGCAGCAGCGACAATAGCAACAGTCCTAATGAACATTTGGAAGTCCCGCAGCATTTCCAAATGACGATAACATGCCATTTTCAAATGAGACACCATGGTGAAACAACAGAAATGTCAACTGACACAGCAAAAGCCATTGTTGGGGTCGGGCAGTAATGTCACAACAGCAAGTACATTTATCACATAGTGGCAAAGCGGCCTTCAAGACCCACCTACTTATCACTGTCTATGCTACCCGGTACTTAAATTACCGCCTAGACCAGGTTATTTCTGACATGCTCATTGCTCTAGTTGAACATGTCACTGATCAATCAGTTACAATGAACCTACAGCTGGTTCTTGGGGTGCAACTAATAATGAATAGAATCTCACGAGACTCGCGTTGATTTGGCAAAACAATCAATAAACTTCTAAAGTTTTTACAGCATATGAAAGTTGAGCTAATGCTAGAATCAAGAGGTCTAACATATCATTACATGTTAATAAAATAAAACAGATGTGTTTTGACTTTCACTGAACTTCAATTTTTTATTTACTTGGTACCAAAATGCGTATCAATCCATCAGTTGACAACTTGAATACTGCTATGATTCTGAGATTAACCAACCCTTTTTTTGGTGCACCTCTGTGCTCGGTTTCTAAGGATTTAGGAACAGTAGAAGTTATCTTATCATTAACTGCTGTGACATCACACTGTCCACTCCGTTTCTCACTCAAGCAGTCGACACAAGGCGCAAGTAGAGGGTACCACGTTCTGCCACACCGTGGCACCACAGCAGAGCCGAGACAACAATATTATTAAGGCGGGAATCAGGATAAGGAGAAGCAAAGAAAAACATGAAACAATGGTAGAAAACCGTCAAAAAAGTGCCACTGACAACCTTTGCAACTTCCAATACCAGCTCCCTACAGATTTGGTAAAAATTCAGCATAAAATGGTGAAGACTAACAAGAAGCTAAATACACATTTCTAACTAGAACATTACACATAACATTTTAAAATTATACATTGTAGCATTTATGTTAGTGCAATGATGCATATTCAAAATTCTCAGAACTGTCTGTGAGGTTAGTGTCTGATGAGCTATTTTGATAATTACACATTTTGTTATAGTGCAACTTCCAAAGTTGACACATGAAAGTCATTTCATCAGATCTTAACTATGTTCATAATTTCTACACAACTGATGGCCAAATGCAATGGAAACATAACATTATGTCTGAAAAACTAGTACGTAAACTTCCCCATATCAGTTGCTACCAAACGTCAGACAATAAAAATGCCATTTGATGACATGTTAAAACTATCAGTGTTCCCTTATGGAATTCACATGGTACGTCAATAATGATTTAATAATCGCGTTTTCATATCTACAACCATAGGTTGTCAGTAGCACTCTGTTGTTTCAAGTTGTTGGTCAATATAAACATGTCAACTCAGTCTAGGACAGCGTGTGATACCTGGCACATTAACAGTGGATTTACTGGCGATGAGATCGGATAAAGAGGAGACATTATCGTCTCGCTCTGGGGGCGTCGATCCTGCAGACAGAAGCCATGGCAACGATGTGAGTGGTGCTGCCATCGCATGGCCAATCTTTTTTGTGAAATTGAAAAAACATAAAACATTCGTGGAATGCTACAGTGTTTTCTTAGCCGTTTGATAATCTATAATTGGAAGAGTTTCAGGACAGGAGAACAATTAAATAATTACTGCACTCCTGCAAAAGTTTCTAGTATCATTACTACGATAATATAATTTTCATATCATTACTATAAAATGTTGTACTATTGCTATCAAGGAAGCATAAACTATTCAGTGCAAATCTCTCAAAAACCACATTTTACAATTTTGTTTTAACAAGTAACAGCATAACTGGTCATTACGAGTGTTAAATATTTAAAAATAATTTCCTAACATTTTTGTGCATTGGTTCAATCACCATCTAATGGCGGCAGTCACATCAACCACATATTTTCTTCAAAAACTTAATAATTTATATGAAAATTAACATGCGAGCTACACACCTTCTGCGGCCTGCTTCAACCTTGAACTATCCTGTCGCAAGTTCATGTACAGGTCAAGGTCACTCAAGAGCTGATCTGGGTCAGTGGCTGACCTATATCTGTAATATCAGGAAAGAAGACAAATGTGAATACAATGCGTCTTTTGGAAGAGACAATAAAAGCAGTTCGTCCCTTCTACTTGGTGCCTGTGCCAGGGGAACTAAGAGACAATAAAAGCAGTTAGTCCCTTCTACTTGGTGCCTATACCAGGGGAACTAAGAGACATAAAAGCAGTTAGTCCCTTCTACTTGGTGCCTGTACCAGGGGAACTAAGAGACAATAAAAGCAGTTAGTCCCTTCTACTTGGTGCCTGTACCAGGGGAACTAAGAGACAATAAAAGCAGTTAGTCCCTTCTACTTGGTGACTGTACCAGGGGAACTAAGAGACAATAAAAGCAGATAGTCCCTTCTACTTGGTGCCTGTACCAGGGGAACTAAGAGACATAAAAGCAGTTAGTCCCTTCTACTTGGTGCCTGTGCCAGGGGAACTAAGAGACAATAAAAGCAGTTAGTCCCTTCTACTTGGTGCCTGTACCAGGGGAACTAAGAGACAATAAAAGCAGTTAGTCCCTTCTACTTGGTGACTGTACCAGGGGAACTAAGAGACAATAAAAGCAGTTAGTCCCTTCTACTTGGTGCCTGTACCAGGGGAACTAAGAGACAATAAAAGCAGTTAGTCCCTTCTACTTGGTGCCTATACCAGGGGAACTAAGAGACATAAAAGCAGTTAGTCCCTTCTACTTGGTGCCTGTACCAGGGGAACTAAGAGACAATAAAAGCAGTTAGTCCCTTCTACTTGGTGCCTGTACCAGGGGAACTACGAGACAATAAAAGCAGTTAGTCCCTTCTACTTGGTGCCTGTACCAGGGGAACTAAGAGACAATAAAAGCAGTTAGTCCCTTCTACTTGGTGACTGTACCAGGGGAACTAAGAGACAATAAAAGCAGTTAGTCCCTTCTACTTGGTGCCTGTACCAGGGGAACTAAGAGACAATAAAAGCAGTTAGTCCCTTCTACTTGGTGCCTGTACCAGGGGAACTAAGAGACAATAAAAGCAGTTAGTCCCTTCTACTTGGTGACTGTACCAGGGGAACTAAGAGACAATAAAAGCAGTTAGTCCCTTCTACTTGGTGCCTGTACCAGGGGAACTAAGAGACAATAAAAGCAGTTAGTCCCTTCTACTTGGTGCCTGTACCAGGGGAACTAAGAGACAATAAAAGCAGTTAGTCCCTTCTACTTGGTGACTGTACCAGGGGAACTAAGAGACAATAAAAGCAGTTAGTCCCTTCTACTTGGTGCCTGTACCAGGGGAACTAAGAGACAATAAAAGCAGTTAGTCCCTTCTACTTGGTGACTGTACCAGGGGAACTAAGAGACAATAAAAGCAGTTAGTCCCTTCTACTTGGTGCCTGTACCAGGGGAACTAAGAGACAATAAAGCAGTTAGTCCCTTCTACTTGGTGCCTGTACCAGGGGAACTAAGAGACAATAAAAGCAGTTAGTCCCTTCTACTTGGTGCCTGTACCAGGGGAACTAAGAGACAATAAAAGCAGTTAGTCCCTTCTACTTGGTGACTGTACCAGGGGAACTAAGAGACAATAAAAGCAGTTAGTCCCTTCTACTTGGTGCCTGTACCAGGGGAACTAAGAGACAATAAAAGCAGTTAGTCCCTTCTACTTGGTGCCTGTACCAGGGGAACTAAGAGACAATAAAAGCAGTTAGTCCCTTCTACTTGGTGCCTGTTCCAGGGGAACTAAGAGACAATAAATGTAGTTAGTCCCTTCTACTTGGTGCCTGTACCAGGCAACTAAAAGACAATAAAAGCAGTTAGTCCCTTCTACTTGGTGCCTGTACCAGGGAACTAAGAAACAATAAAAGCAGTTAGTCCCTTCTACTTGGTGCCTGTACCAGGGAACTAAGAGACAATAAAAGCAGTTAGTCCCTTCTACTTGGTGCCTGTACCAGGGAACTAAGAGACAATAAAAGCAGTTAGTCCCTTCTACTTGGTGCCTGTACCAGGGAACTAAGAGACAATAAAAGCAGTTAGTCCCTTCTACTTGGTGCCTGTTCCAGGGGAACTAAGAGACAATAAATGTAGTTAGTCCCTTCTACTTGGTGCCTGTACCAGGCAACTAAAAGACAATAAAAGCAGTTAGTCCCTTCTACTTGGTGCCTGTTCCAGGGGAACTAAGAGACAATAAAAGCAGTTAGTCCCTTCTACTTGGTGCCTGTACCAGGGGAACTAAGAGACAATAAAAGCAGTTAGTCCCTTCTACTTGATGCCTGTACCAGGGAACTAAGAGACAATAAAAGCAGTTAGTCCCTTCTACTTGGTGCCTGTTCCAGGGGAACTAAGAGACAATAAATGTAGTTAGTCCCTTCTACTTGGTGCCTGTACCAGGCAACTAAAAGACAATAAAAGCAGTTAGTCCCTTCTACTTGGTGCCTGTACCAGGGGAACTAAGAGACAATAAAAGCCGTTAGTCCCTTCTACTTGGTGCCTGTACCAGGGAACTAAGAGACAATAAAAGCAGTTAGTCCCTTCTACTTGGTGCCTGTACCAGGGAACTAAGAGACAATAAAAGCAGTTAGTCCCTTCTACTTGGTGCCTGTACCAGGGGAACTAAGAGACAATAAAAGCAGTTAGTCCCTTCTACTTGGTGCCTGTACCAGGCAACTAAGAGACAATAAAAGCAGTTAGTCCCTTCTACTTGGTGCCTGTACCAAGGAACTAAGAGACAATAAAAGCAGTTAGTCCCTTCTACTTGGTACCTGTACCAGGGAACTAAAAGACCCACGCAGGGGATTAATGAGCAACCTGTTGTGGAAAAACTCCAGAATGTCCCAGAATGAATGGGCTGTTTGGAGTTTGACAAATTGAGAACATTTATACTGAGTGAACACAATTTCAACTCCTCTAATGCTGACTGACCAACTGGTTAACTGACCAACTGACTGACCAACCGACGACACACTGACTGATCAACCAATTGATTGTTTAACCGACAGACTGACCAACCAACTGACTCACCAACCGACTCATCAACCGACAGACTGACAGACTAACCAACCAACAGACTGATAATCCGACAGAATGAGCAACCGACAGACTGACCAACAGACAGACTGACCATCCGACATGCTGACCAACTGACAGACTGCCCAACCGAGAGAATGACAATCTGACAGGTTGACCAATCGACAGACTGACAATCCTACAGAATTAACAACCAACGGATTGACCATCTAACCGAGAGACTGCCCAACCGACAGGTTGACCATCCGACAGGGTGACCATCCGACAGGCTGACCAACCGACAGACTGACTAACCGACAGACTGACCAACCGACAGCCTGACCATCCAACAAGCTGACCAACCGACAGACTGACCAAGCGACAGACTGACCAACTGACTGACACTCACCCTGATGACGTCCCGCCTCTAGACGAATGTCTGCCAGAAGTTGTTTTTGCACTATGTGCCTGTGGCATCTGCTTGGAGCACTGCTGTTGTAGCTGCTGTCCGTAGATCAATGACTTCATCTCGTCCAACAACTGACGAAGCTCCTCACCAACTGCATTCTGGGAAGCGATATTCTGTAGCTGCTCCTGAAACAAAAGAAACAAGATATACAATGGTAATGAGCATCAAAAACAGATCCTTTTACACAACCACCCGTAACTGGGTGATCCGTCAAGTTCCCCATCACCAATAATTGCACACAACAAGCTGGACTTTAACGACATATATATTTGACGCCATCTACTGGATAACTGCACGCTATGTGTCATTTTAAAGCGTAATCTATTTATTGTACACTACTGGTTATATACATTTGGACATTTTTGAGTTAACATCGTTTGGAAACATATACTGCTGGTTTTGAACGAGTGCTATTGGTAATTGGAGTGCATATCCAGTTGGGGTCGACAATTAACAAACAAAACATTTTGGCAAAATGTCATAGCGTCTAGAAGGTTAAATAATTCTCTATCATTTCATTTTGTTACAGCAACAACTACTGAGAGGAAAAACAGAATCTAAGAATTATTTCACTGTAACAAATGCAGTCTAATTGGCACAAACATCAACATAAGATATACAAATTTATAAGATTTGTGTAGCAACAACTGCGAACTACAGATGTAGGTAAATGGGAAGGTTGTCAAACTGACCTTGGATGGTTTCATGGACACAGGGTGTTCCACCCTGGCGTGGGAAGATTTCTCCCTGCTGTCTGCCGTACGGAGAGGAGACAGGGAAGAACTCCTGTTGGAAGACTTACTTCGATGATTCGGCCTGTTCCGAGATAGTTCCTAAAACAATATCTCACCTGGTCAGTAACTTGTCAATTTTTGTGCATAAATATTAATTATGTATTTTTAGCACCTCCAAATGGAGTTATCTAGCAATGTTCTGCCTAGGTTGAATTTGCAGGGCGTTATGACCTGCCCTTTTTCGGTGACACCCTGGTACCAAAAAATGCAAAATGAATGCCCTGCATTTTTTACACGATGCCCTGCTATATTTGCTTCATAACCCTACTTGTGGTTTCAGACGGTTACGTGATTGTGAATATTAAATTGTAAGTGTCTGCAATGCCCCAATCTCAAAACGAATCCCGATCACGCCACACGCACGGTTTGACTGTTCAACAATCCAACTGAACGTGTGGCGCAATCGGGATAGGGATGCATTACAAGATTGGAGCACTTGCAGACTCCCGATCGCACCACACACTTAGTTCGATTGTTTAAGCGCCCCATCTCGACTCCTGTCCCGATCACCATTAAATTCTTAATCATGTATACAACAAATATTAAAATACTTTATGATTTGAGGAGGCGCCAACCTTCGAAAGTGGATAGACCGGAGCGACAGACTTTCGCAGAGCATCTTGACTATGCACATCGCCAAACAGTTCTTATTTTATTTGTATCTTCAAAAGTTAAAATCTGATCGCCGGGAGACTTCTTCCGTTAGATTTGTCGTTTTTTCATGATGTGATGTGTACAGAAATTATTATAATTCGTCTTGATCTGGGGTGTCTCCAACCATCGCAAGTCGATAGACCCTGTTCGCAATGGACTTTCGCGGGGGCACCTCGACCATACATATCGCCAAGCAGTTCTTATTTTGTTCGTATCTTCAAAAGTTACTATCTGATCGCCAGGAGACTTCTATCGTTAGATTTTTCGTTAAATTCTTAATCATGTTATGCGTGCATCAAATAAAAAAATATGTTTTGATTTGAGGAGGAGCCAAACTTCATAAGTCGATAGACCAGAGCCTGTTCGCGACACTTTCGCGAAGCGTCAGCAGGACCGTAACTGGCACGTGTGATTAGTAAATAATGCTTTATTCATACTGTTTATTTGTTAATGTGACGATATATAATGATAACTAACAGTGTTTAGCATACCATAGCACAACAATATTAGTGAATAATTGCGTATTGTATGCATTAAAAGAAGCTACTCCCCCTCAATATGCTACAATATGGTACATGACATCGTTCATGCTCATTGAAAGGCGTGCCGTTTCTATGTCACGACGTCACATGTGTGTAGTGGACTAGACAGGGGTGCCACGGTTGCTGGTGGCCAGCGTTTTGCTTTAGCCAAAGTGTTTAGCAGAAGCAAGCTAGCTACCTGTAATAATTATTAGTCAGAGGGGTACCATTAAACAGTGGCTTCAAACTACTAATAGTTACTTTTCTGTTTGTTGACTGATTGTCAAAAATAAGAATATGTGTGGGTAGTTTTTCTGTAAACAAAATGAAATTTTCCAAATTAGCATGTCTATAATTATTTTAATGTTTGACATCAGACTTTTTACTAATTTCAATGCAATATATCTAAATTTCTCTTCACCTTGGCCCGACAATACTTTGCATACCTATTGCTTATACAATAGTCTCTGGGAATATTAAATATGATGAGGATTTAAAACATAAAATGTGATGTTATGCTGAATATCATGTTTTGCTAAAACTTAAATAAAGTCAAGACATCAATTTAACTAAATAAAACATGTTATATTGTCTATATATACTATACTCTTCCATTTGTCCACATTTATATTGATCTAAATGTCATTTTTCTAAATTACCCTTTGTTGCTAGTACATTTTTATTTTTCAAAATCGAACATTACAGTATATCTCAATTTATGTTAACCTAGCCCAAAGAAATTTGGCACACGCATTACCTGTATAATATTGTCTGTGTATATTGAATAGTAAAGCTGAATATTGTGTTTTGTTCTACAGATGCTTGCCCGAGCCTAAATTATGATACATAAATATATGTATACACTGTGTACATATTATACTGCAAGTAGTTTGATATTACACTACCAGCTGTACACTGCTACTACTTCTTGTGTATTTAATTTAGTCACGTGTCGCAAGTGCCTTTTTAACCCCTGCTACCTGCGCTTTTACACAAATGGCACCCTGCCCTTTTGAAATCCGGGGTAAAAGACTGTCTAGATTTATGTCACTAAATATGTCTTCTTATAATTAATCCTTCTCTAACACTCTTATGAGCCCATAAGCCAGATTTTGCTCTTTAAGTGTGATCTTGTTTACTGAAAACTGTCAACGTGAGGATGCACTATGTCGTGGGTCAGGGAAATAGTATCCTCAGTGAGATGGCGGTGGCTTTTTCCATTTTGAAAAAGCTCCTTAAATTTCAAAAAATCTGATATCTGACGTGTGTGAAACACAAGGTGCACAAAAGGGTGTACAAAACATAGTGTCCGAATAAATACAGTCAATACAGGTACCTTGAGCTCAAGCTGGTGCTTGAGTTTTGTGCGTGCCAAGTCTTGCACTTGGTTTTCTAGCTTTCCCTGCATCTGGGCGCATTTTGTCACGGCCTGAAACATGTCAGAACGTCAAAACCACTCTCGCAAGCTACAGGTGGCGCCATCAGGAAAAGTGACCTGCTGATAATACCTGTAACCCAGGAAGTACACCGGGGTAGTAACAAATTATGCTGTGTCCTCTAAAAAATGAAACAACTGTAAACCTTCTTGTTTTTTAAATACGTTGCCGACTGGTAGAGGCCAAATGAAGGAAGCAAATGAACATACAGAATATGATAATAGCAATAAAATAGAGATGCGAGTGTTATATAAAACTAGACATTGAAAGCAAGCCTGTTGAGGAAAAAAGACATAGTGCATTGACTGGGCACTAGTTGATACATTTTTAAGAGAAAACGGACATAGTGCTTGGACTGGGCACTAGTGGTTACATTCTTAAGAGAAAACAGACATAGTGCATCGACTGGATACTATTTATTACATTCTCAAGAAAAAATTGACATAGTGTATCAACTGGATACTATTTATTACCTTCTCAAGAGAAAATAGACATAGTGCATCGACTGGATACTATTTATTACCTTCTCAAGAGAAAACGGAAATAGTGTATCAACTGGATACTATTTATTACCTTCTCAAGAGAAAACGGACATAGTGCATCAACTGGATACTATTTATTACCTTCTCAAGAGAAAACGGAAATAGTGTATCAACTGGATACTATTTATTACCTTCTCAAGAGAAAATGGACATAGTGCATCAACTGGATACTATTTATTACCTTCTCAAGAGAAAACGGACATAGTGTATCAACTGGATACTATTTATTACCTTCTCAAGAGAAAATGGACAGTGTATCAACTGGATACTATTTATTACCTTCTCAAGAGAAAACGGATATAGTACATGGACTGGGCACTAGTTGATACATTCTTAAGAGAAAACAGACATAGTGCATCGACTGGATACTATTTATTACATTCTCACGAGAAAAAGGACATACTGCATCAACTGGATACTATTTATTACCTTCTCAAGAGAAAACGGACATAGTGTATCAATTGGATACTATTTATTACCTTCTCAAGAGAAACGGATATAGTACATGGACTGGGCACTAGTTGATACATTCTTAAGAGAAAACAGACATAGTGCATCGACTGGATACTATTTATTACATTCTCACGAGAAAAAGGACATACTGCATCAACTGGATACTATTTATTACCTTCTCAAGAGAAAACGGACATAGTGTATCAATTGGATACTATTTATTACCTTCTCAAGAGAAACGGATATAGTACATGGACTGGGCACTAGTTGATACATTCTTAAGAGAAAACAGACATAGTGCATCGACTGGATACTATTTATTACCTTCTCAAGAGAAAATGGACATAATGCATGGACTGGGCACTAGTTACTTTCTCAAGAGAAAATGGACACAGTGCACTGACTGGGCATTTACCTTTTCAAGAGACGCCTCGAGTTTGTTGATTTTGTCGTGTAGCTGGCGGGTTCGACACTGGTTCTCGTGTAGTTCCGCCTGCAACTTTTCACTCTGTTTTGAAGCTCGTTTCAACGTCGTTGCCAACTTCTTGTTGTCCTCTTGTAAGATGTGGTCATGCTGTCATCACGCAAGGGCATGTCAGTCAATGCATCATAAAAAATGGCAACGGTAAATGTAACGTTTGTTCCAATGTAAATTTCAATGTTTTTTGCATTGAAGCATGTTACATAAAACGTCCCCAAAAGATTGGCACTCCTCAGAATAATCGCAGAAAATATGTGTAATATTATGAACAATCAATCTACGTCCATCTAACAGATGGACCCTAAAACAGGTAAGAACTCTTAACCCTCTTGAGTGTCTTGGGCTGAAATTTGGCCCAACCATACCTGCCTTTGTTGTAACAATTTTCATTACCTTCACGCGCAACTGTCACGCAAACATTTGGTATCTATGGAGAACTGACAGGTTTTCAAGATCGTGTCTATTTATTCATGAGCAGATTCAATGACAGTTACTCACAATCTAGCTTACAAAACATGTGACACGGTTGATGCCCACATTTTGGTGATTTTACTACGTCCTGCGTACAGAATTTACGCATCCATTCATAAAGTCTAGACCCCACACACGTGGTATCGATGGAAAACTCTATCATTGGCCAGTTTGCCAAAAATGTCATCAGTGGGCTGACTTAATTCAGCGAATCAGAACAATCGTTCCAAATGTAGCGTCATCAGCTCTCCGAAGCAAAAGTCGAAAACAAAATGGTGGAGCTGTGTTCGGCAACTTATCCACTTCAAAAGTTTACTTCGGATTCTCTCAAGTTCCTGCATCAATATTTTGACAAAATGCCTGACAGTATTCATAAATAAGGTTATTATACTAGTTCAGTTAGCTAGAATGACTTTGGGGTGTTTTTTTATGTGAAAATTCAACAAATTAGCAAAGCAATGTTTCTCTGGGCGAGCACGTGGGTTGCAACAATAACGAGCGCAGTAGTGATTGGCCTGCTTGAATCGGCCTATTTTTGTGAGCTCAAAATACGTTCTCAACGGATTTGTTTCACTTTTGTGTTATTTAGCAGCTATATATGGCTACATTTGTCTCACTGGATGTAGGGCGTACAGTCACTCAGTAATTATCTGGCAGCATGATGAAATGTTTGTTTCTTACTGTTTTTTGGATCAAGTTCAGACAGTAATATCCCATGATTTTAGTATGTGATATAGTTGTTATAATTTTATTATTATAAAGCATTCCTTTAGCAATAAAACAATACCTCATTCGTATTTTTGTGACAAATATTACCAAAGTTATGATTTTTATAGGAACAGCATGCTACAGAGGATTTTTAGTGGTCACTTCTAGGGTTAATCAATTGCAATTTCAAAAAAATAACGGCACTGCTTTTCTTCTGAAGAATAACCACTGAAAGTTTGGCGCCAGAGATGCAAACCAACTAGGAGGAAAACGTACATACACACAAACACGCACACGTGCACACACACACGTGCACACACACACGTGCACACACACACGTGCACACACACACGTACACACACACACGTACACACACACACACACGTACACACACACACGTACACACACACAGGTACACACACACACGTACACACACACACGTACACACACACACGTACACACACACACGTACACACACACACGTACACACACACACGTACACGTACACACACACACGTACACACACACACAGGTACACACACACACGTACACACACACACGTACACACACACACGTACACACACACACGTACACACACACACGTACACACACACACGTACACACACACACACGTACACACACACACGTACACACACACACGTACACACACACACACGTATACACACACACGTATACACACACACTAGTTTGATGTGATATTTAGCGGGAGGCCTCTGTCGTTGATTCTGTCTTTGTGTACCTTGCCTGCTGCCTCCATGCACTCCTCGAGCCAATGGATCTTAGATTGCAGCGAGTCGATCTCGCTCCGTTTCTCCGTCACCTCCCGCTGCATCAAACCCGCGACCTTCACCGCTGAAATACAAGGTCAAAGTGTCTCACTAGTGGGGCACAGTGGTCAAGAGGTTAGAGTGCATGACTGTCATTCGGAGGAACCAGGGTTCGAATCTTGGTGCCAGTTAGGTGGTGGTTCAGTACTGGTTTGGCGGCTGTGTCGAAACTTGGAAAATTTTGTTCACCCTACATTGCTGTGTCTTTCAAAAGAGACACTATAAGCCGTTGGTCCTTTCTATCTGGTGTTTGTTCCAGGGAAAATAAAATATCACATGCAGGCAGGGACATGGAAAAAACCTGCCGTGGACTCACTTTCTCAAAAATCCCTACGATAGAATCATCAACAAACTGATGTTACCCCTAGGTAGTGATATAATGAAAGAAGACTACTGCTAAACTAACTCACCACAAAACTAACCATTTTATAGTTTCTACACCATGTATGGTGTCTGTATATGGGAAATGTATGAATCATGAAATGAGCATGTATAACTATACATGCATTGGCAATAGTGGAATATAATATTCACATGTTATTATTTTTGAATACATTTACTAGAAACCATAATGTCACAGAGCACAATTTGTGTTAATACATAAATGTTGACAATCTTCAAAGACACGTAGACTATAAATAAATATATTTACAGAGAACTGTCTTTAAGTATAAAATATGCATTTAAAGTAGTGTAACTTCAGGTGAACACAAGAGTTCTCCAGCTTTTAGAGCATTACATCTCAGAACTGTTTTTTTGTAAGTACCAATTTAAAAACAACATAACTTTGCCCATATTTAAGGTATCAACACACCATTGGAATCACCTTTCCCCTCTTTCACAAAGTACCAGTGAATAGAAAACAATGAATGACGCACCGTATCATTTTGTGCTGAAAGATCACATTCATATTCCTGGTTTCAAATCAAACAACACTAATCGAATTTGACTGAATGTTTATTATGTTTTGACAGGTTTTATTTGATCTACTTTGTGTTAACGTATCCAACTGGTGTGTCTTACCTTTCCCGTCAACAACCTCCCTTGTCTTTAAGGTCTTGCTCGCCAGTCTAACGTCGTTTTCAGCAGCTGGAACACACACACAAACTGTTAAGAAGATAAATTCTGCTGCAAAATAAAAAACATTAATGGTAGAGAACCAAAATTTTGTGGAAATGATTTGTGTAGGTTCAGATACATATATAACAGGTGGAATTTCTTTTTTATAATTTGATTGATTGGTTATTTAGGGTCAACAATCTTAAGTTAAAAAATTGTGTTTGATGGATACAACACCTGTTAATTTACATATACACACAACACAATTACATGAATACAAACCATAATGGTGAACTGATAATATCCAATAATAATGATATACAAATATTCCAATCAAGTAGATTCCTACAAGAGTCTACTGAACTTCATTGCAAAATCAAAGTTTATTGTACGCAGAGCTTTCCTAAATTGTATTTTGGATGTTAAGTTAACTATGCGTTTAGGTAGTCGGTTCCAGGTAGATACAACTCCACTGCAAAATGGGTTTTTTTTACATCAAGTTTAAAAGGTAGTTTATATTAGCAATAAATAAAAAACTACTGAAGATATTTTAACAAATGATGTATCATTTTAAAGCTCACAGTCAGTGGAATCCAAAATGTCACAAAACTCGATTTCACAATTTTGCAACTTGACGCTCGGCAGGTCACAAATTACATTTCATGAAGAATGTGACCCCTTTGGGATCATCTCAGAACGTCAATGTCCGATATCAGATGAAATTACTTTCGTTTGGGGCGTCAGAGGCAGTTTCTGGTGTCAGACATCAATATTTTATGGTTCGGACCGATACTGTTAACATATTGATATCATCATATTAATGTTTACAAACTTTCCTCTGAGTGGGGAAAGGTGGGGAGAGGTGGGGAGAGGTCGGCAGAGGTCGGGAGAGGTGGGGAGCAGAGTCCAGATGAAAGTAATTTAGTCTGATATCGGACATCTACGTCCTATGATGATCCCTTAATGACATCACCTTTGAGCCGATGTGTCAGAGTCTTGACCTGACGAACTAGTTCCGTCTCTCGTTCCTGGAGTCGTGTCTCCAGTGCCTGGGTGGTCTCGCCAAGACGTGATACTTCGTATCGACTCTGACGCAACTCCTCCATGAGTTCCGTGTTCTTCGCAGTAGCGCCCTCTAGCAGAGCATTTGCCTCACTCAGTTCTCTCTTGCGACGCCCGTTGTCGGTGTCGATTTCTTTCGCATAGCGCTCACGGATACGAACCTGGCAACAGCGGAGAAGTGTCAGGTAAATAGTTCAGTTCACTTCTTGTGACAATTTAAACAAAAAATGATTTATTATTTTATTAAACCGACTCTTCGTAGATATACTATTCACACACAACAGATTCATACATCAACGAACATAAAAAGGTAAACAAAATGTGACGGCACTTTTAACTTTAAACAAAACCACAGGTGAATAAATCAGTCCGTAAACACACAAATTCAAAGAGGTCAACAGACAAGACAAATCAACAAAAAAAGTGCCACCTAGTAGCGCTGACCTTCTTCGTGAGGTCGTCACGTTCGTGCCTCAGTTTCTCCATCTCGATGATCTTCTCATTCATCTGCTGCTGCAGCATGTTTCGTTCGTGTTTCACCTTCTCCGCGGTTGTCATGGCGATTGTCACACTCTCCTCCGCCTTCTCGGCGGTGCCCCGAAGTGCCAGAAAGTTCTTCTCCCGCTCTTCGAGTTGCACCTCGAATCGCTCCTTGAGTGTGCTCACTGTCGCCAGCTCCGCGTTCTTCTCATCCAACAGGCGGTAGTAGTAATCGCGCTCCGTCGTAAGCCGCGCGATGTCGCCAGAGCGGTCTCGCAGCAAATTGTTCAGGTGCTCCACACTGGCTATCGCGGTGTCGTGCTTCTGTTTCATGCTTTCGAACATCTCCGTGAGCGCGGTGTGTTTCTCAAGAAGGTTCTTGTGTTCGTTCTTTGTGAGCTCCGCCTCGAGTTTGAGCGCGTGACACTTCTCGGTGACGGCATTCAGCTGCATCGCTAGAGTGTCGATGCGATCATCCGAGCGCTGAACGCCCTCTTTCTCAGCACTCGCCATCTGGTGGCCAACAGAGAAATCAGTCACGTTAAATCAGCAGGAAATATAGTTTCATTCCGCCGTCATCTAAAAATCTTTTTTTTATTGTTTACCCTCCTTAGCTTCTTAGCAATTCCATCCATCTGTTGATGACTGTCACACTGAAAATTAACTGCGTAATCTGTTGGTTTTGCTGAATCGCTGAGCTCATTTTTCGAGGATATTGGCGCAAAAGAAGTATTTTTATTACAATTATTATTATAATGTCATCACTGTTAATGTGGCATTTATAGTTTAGTTTTGCATATTGTTTATTACATGTAACATCATCGGCATGATCCGGGAATGTCAACTCAACAAATGTGCCACCAACAAACAGTGGACACATATTGGTTGAGATATTGGTTGAGGTTTAGGAAGCTGTTTTGTATCTCTTAAAATCAAACTCTCACACAATGTACTGGTGGGGCCGATGATGGTTTCAACCAATATGAAACAGTATACATTCTGCAGACCACGAACTTATGATATGGAGTAAGACCACATTTACATTTTACATAGACGGCCATTATAACGTTTCATTCATTTCCTGCAAAATTTGTCATACAATTTTCTTGAAAATTTCACAGCATATTTAACCTCTATTGCCACAAGTGCTGTGGAAAATTCGTGAAATTCTCACCTCATTTTTCAGAAAAATTCACTCAAACCTGACACGCCTCAATTTTTTTTGAAATTTTGGAGCGTTCAGCAAACTAGCTACTGTGCGACTAGCGTATATTTATTGCTACCTCATGAAAGATCTAATGCAGTAGTATTGACTGGACCAACATGTGCATGCAAAATTGCTTGAAAAAAATCACACATCACACCAAAACAGCATTTTCAAGGGCACTCTTTCGGTGGGTAACGGCGGATGAATCCTTAATGTGGTCTTATCCCAGATGACCCCTAAGACATACCTCCAAACCCCATTAAGATATGCCTCCAAACCCCTAAGACACTCCTCCAAACCCACAAGCCCGCCTCTAACGTACAGTGTTCTGGATTTGGCTCTTGTAGTCCTGCTGCATGCGTCCCAGGCTCTGATGCAGCTGGTCAATGAGCGTGTTCTTCTTCTGACTTTCCTCCGTCAGATGTTCCTCGTGACCTTTAACCTCCATGACCTTCTCTTGAAGCTGAAGGACGCGTGCCTTTTCAACTTCTAATTCACGCTCGAGCCTCACAATTGTCTCCTGCAAATACCAGGCTGACGATGTATGACTGTTAGCAGGTCAAAAATCATCTTAGCAATTCAAGAATTTGTTTTCTAACACAAAACACTTGATTAGAAGCAGCAAATAAGTAGTTTTATAAAGTATTTATTTATTACCCATAAAATTATGTTTTTTATTTTACATACAAGTACCATAATTAAAAATATATGCAATATGCACAAGTTATTACATTTGTATTACCAGTTGCGAGACTCACTTGAACCCCCTCAAAGCGCGACTCCAAGGCTGCGTTCTTCCGGATGGCCTCGAGACGTTCCGCCCGGATCATGGTCAGCTCCTTCTCTGACTGTTCTACGGCCATCTCCAGCCCCTCCCTCTACAAATGTCCACTCAGATGACCACACTAACTACTTGCACTGAAACCGTACAACTTAAAGGGAGACAGTCCGTTCCTCTACCCGGAATTAGCCAGCGTAGTAATTTGTAACAGGAAGTCTCCCATGTTGAACTTGGGAAAATGGGAAATTGTTAAACATCAAAGGGCATTACATTAGCATGTAAACTGCTCTGAACAGAGCTTTCGACATCTTCATCATCAAACCTGTGTAGGCGAAACCAGCAGAGCACTATAGGAGCCCGAATCAAAGAAGACAGAAACACCAGGGGCCCACTCACAGCAGTAGGTGAACACAGAGTGAATGAGGGCCACAACATCTCGGCTAAAGACGCAAAGGTGCTCTCCAGAGAAAACAACTTTTGGAGAAGGAAAATCATTGAGGCGATTGAAATCAGAGAGAGGCGACCAGAAATCAACAGAGATTCCGGATACAACCTTCCCGCGATCTTCCTGGAAGTGTTGTCATGTGACAGGTGCCAACAGTCACATGACAACCGAGAGTGGAGTAGATCAACACTGCTGAAGACGTTGTGAAGACATTGAAAGAGCAACATAGGACTCTGAAAGGTAACTTGCCATCTTTTCAAAAGGGCATTACAGTTAACTCAGCCAAACTCGACGGTATTGCCAATAAAGTTTGTTTTGAAACTGGATGTTTTGTTTACTATTTGAACACATTCCGGGTTTACTAAACACAATTTGGTGAGCAGTATACCTTTAACATAGTTATTGTAGTCTTAAGATTATATTAATGAACTCACGAAAAACCAGGAACAGACTGCTTCCATTTACCTCAATTTTAATGGGAGACTCCTTATAAAATGTCACATGTTTTGTGTCTATATGAAACTAAGATAAAATATGACATAATACTCAATTTGTATGATGGTGACGCTACATAAGGTGATTTGTGTGTGATGTTTGAGGTTCTCGACTTTCTATGAGACTAGATGTGTACCTTCTGCGACCACTCGGCGTGTTCACGCTGTCGGTCACCCTTCATGGCTGTGAGAACGCGCTCTAATTCACAGATGTGTTCGTAACTTCCCCTCGTCTGATGGTCTGTCTCCTCTCTGCCATGGCAACATATCAAATGGATACAGGCTTATTCTGCACAAGAACCAAAAATAGCTCTCTATGTCATGTCCCACCAATGTTGTGTGATCTTAGCGGCAATACACACCTTATATAGTTTCATCTTTCAATGTACAGTTTATTTTACTCAACAAACCATCCAAAGCAAACAAAATACAGGCATTTACAAACCATTAAACCCAATAGACAATATAAGTCAACATTTCTCATAATGTTGTTTTTTAAAGTTTGCCTAAATTTTTGCAATAAACCAAACCTGTGGAATATAAAAAACCCTGGTTCACAATGTTTCAACTTCATGTGCCCAATTTGCTGTGTCAGCTCACATATGGAGGTGGCATTTTGTATATAGTAAATAAAATATAAATTTGTTATGAGTGTATTGGCAAAATATGATGTTACTGCTGGGTATCTATGTCTCGTTACAGTCATTGTTATAAAATATCCTCTTTCACTGTAAATAAACAGGAATTGAATTTTTCTTAGGATTTTTTAAGTTGGAACTGAAACTGATTTTTTCAAGGTGAAATTTATTTTTTGCAGGTGAAATTGGAATTGTTTTTTAACAAGATTTACCAAGATTGCCATCCAGAAAATTAACTCTAGATGGCGGGTGGACAAGGAAGCCTTTTGGCTTATCGAGAGTCCAATACTTTTTATCTACGTGTATCCCGCCATTTTAAGGTATGTCGATTTTATTGTTTAAACATATTCACGCTACTAGCACCAACACAATCAGGAGATAATCCGTTCCATTCATGTAGTCCTTTGTGAAAATTAGAACTTTTTTCTATCTAATCTACACTGGTCCTTTACTAATGTAACTTCATGTCCTCTGGTCGTTCTATCTTTCTTAACTAAGAAAAAAATATTGTTATCAATATTTTCATAACCATTCAATATTTTAAACACTTTTGTCTGATCTCCTCTCAATCTCCTGGTCTCTAGTGTTGTTAAACCAAATTGTTTTAGGCGCATTTCGTAACTAAGATCCCTCAGTTTTGGTATAATTTTAGTTGCTCTCCTCTGTACTCTTTCTAGCATATCTATATCCTTCCTGCGATATGGCCTCCATGCTTGAATACAATATTCTAAATGAGGCCTAACTATTGTTTTGTACAACGGTATTATTAGCTCTTTTTCTTTATACGTTATGTTTCGCCCAATTAATCCAAGGATCTGATTTCCCTTTGAAGCAGCAATACTGCACTGCTCTGAAACCTTCATATCAGCACTAATGGTTAACCCTAAGTCGTTTTTCTTTTATAGTAATACTTAGTACAGAACCTCCCATTGTATATTGTACATTTTCTTTCCCATGTCCTGTGTGGAGGCATTTACATTTCCCAAAATTGAACATTTGCCATTTTTCAGACCATTTCATCAATCTGTCAAGATCATCTTGTAAATGCTGTCTATGTTCATCACGTTTAATCCTTCTAAAAAATGTTTTATCATCCGCAAATTTCAACACCTTGCTTGTTATATCATCATCCAAATCGTTGATATATATTAAGAATAATATAGGTCCTAGTATTGATCCTGTGGTACCCCACTGAAAACTGATTTCCAGTTTGAAACCTCCCCTGGAATCAACTAGAATTGGAACTGGGATTTACAAAACGGAACTGACCCCATGATTGTATGCCAGTAATGCAACTGATAATTAATATCAAAACTTCACAAGACAAGTGGAAAAAACATATCACAAGTTTGATGCTCTAAGTCACTCGCTGGTCACCGAGATGTGGTCATTGTCCACCAGCGGCTTAGCCAGAGACCCGTCTGCCTGTCTTCAAGACTGGCAGATGACTGGCAAAGACGGATAATTACATTTAGAGAGACGGTTAGAATTTAGATGGGGCCAGCTGGCAACTAGATTAACTAATAGTTCCAAGTCTAGGGGCCCACATTAATGACTATCATTGGCACAACCGGTAGTGAAACAAATCAAATGGATCAGAATTAATTAAATAACATGACACCGGTTTTTCACTGAAAAAGCTAAACTGGCCAAAAATGGCTGTGACTGGTATGACTGGCTTCCACACCAGCCTTTCACGCGCTACAAGGCACACTTTTGATTAATTCAAGACTGGCAAAATCTAGTTCTGGCTAAGGGCCTGATGTCCACTGCTTCATCCTCTCACGCACCTGATGGTCCTGAGCTGGTTCTGGAGACTGGTCACTTGTTGTGTGGCCATTGTTGACCGCTCATTGGCCAGACTCAACTGTCGCTCGTGGTCATCCGCCAGTCGCGCGAGTCTGTAAAAAAAATACATTGGACCTCACTATTAAGGTCAGCCTTAGGACAGGGTGAAAATGACCTGAATATCGAGGTGACTGCATTTGCGAGCCTATATCCCTATACTTTACTGTACAAGGACATCATTTGGGACTGCCCCAGAGTGACTTTAACTGCATAAAGGCTGAATTACCAAGGTGACCACAAAGTGAAGTTCAACTGTAATTAGTTACAGCCGTGAACGAGTCAGAAAATAATTTTAGATGTTGTGTTACGTTTTTTAAATTTATAAACAGATATCAAAAATCATATTAACCAAAGGTATTACTTGTCATCCACTGAAACTATTTCGCTGCACAATGGAATGTATTATTTGTTAGAATAAGTAAAGCGTTTTGAAAAAGCTTCTTAAACTTAATAATGGATTCTGTTTAAAGAGACATTGTCTGTTCATCTACTTGGAATCAGTGGGAGTACCAGGCAGTAATTTCTAACTGGAAGTCTGTTGTGTTGACCGTGGGAAAGTGAGTATAATTTTCTGTGTCATTGTAATATCAGTGCATGTTTGGAAACGGTGACCTTCACCCAAAACTCGCACTTCCGTCAGACAATGTGTCTGAACGTGTGGCAGGCCACCAGACACAGGTATCAGACATCAGACATGCCACACTGTCGTACAGCAGAGCCTGATAGTGGATCGCCACCTTAGTGCTTCCTTCTCAGCTTATTATCGTAGTGAAACCGTCCCCTCATGTGATACTCACCTGTCTTGGTGTTCTCTCATCAGCATGTTGTATCTCTCTTCCCAGTTGATTCTCACTGTCTCCAGTTCAGCCGTCAACTAGTCAACACATGTCGCACATATCAGAACACAATAACTCAACCACAGCTACCATCGTATTTATTAACAGTCAATTAATCTGCGCATGCCTGACACAAGACTTGATACTTGCATGCTTGCAACTACAGTGAAAATTTAACAATTAAAATAAGTAGCAAAACGGCCCTGAAGGTATGTACATATATAAATTAAAATAACTAGCAGACATGGCCTTACAGGTCTGTACATACCCACAAATGACTGTTTTCTGCAGTATTTGTAAATGATGTTTGTTTACTTTGTTACGATGTAATACGCAATGATGTTACGTAAAACATGACACACTCATCGGTGGACCATTCACATGGCTTGGAACAATTGCAAAAACCTCACATATCTTCGTTAACAATCGATTTACGTCCATTCATCATCTGGTAAGAAATTTGACAGAAAGAGAATCAAACACCGTTCCTCACCTGCTGAATCTTCTCGTTCCTGCGCGCTAACTCTGCCTCAGTCTCGCATGTGTCCCGTTCTAATGTCTCAACGAGCGTTCCAATGTTCTGCTCGTATGACGGCAACTGCTCCAGATTTGCCGGCAGGGGGCGCCCTCGTCTGCGGCCGTAGTCGACGAGAATGGAGTGGACGTCCTTGAAGGAGGACGTGACAACGTACTGCTCCTTCTGAAGGCTGCTCATCTTCTCGTGCATCTCAGAGAGCGTCTGTGAATAGATAAGCAGTTATAAATAAATATGAAGGTGAAGTGAAGCGTTCCAACACCTTACACCCATTCACAGAAGAACAAACCAAACGCAGCAGTTATCGCCATTACACAATGAATGGCACCGAGATGATTGTTTTGTAAAACTGAGTCGTACAATACAAGCGATACGAGGGGTTTCAGAGCAAAATGCGATATACCTACACAAGCAGCAAGACGGTGCTCATTGGCTGAAAATAGATGTAACTTCATTGGACACCCGGTCCGAAGTTCTAAAAAATCCTCCAGACCTGCTAAAATTACACTGGTCATGTTTGATGACATTTTGCAAAACTGAGTTAACAGCATTACTTTCTCAGTGTGTCAAAAGAACAACTATAAACGAGAGAATGACCTGTTCTTGGATCTTGTTCGCCTGCTCCAGTTGTTTGACGGTGTTCTGTAGATCAGTGATGAGAGCCTCTTGCGATGTCACCTCTCGCTGTCTGTAACAACCACCACAAACTTAACCCTTTACCTCCCACCATGGTGTTATCCGGGTTTTTAAATGTGGAAACACCTTTAATGAAATTAACTTGGATCCCCCACAACATTCATACAAATTCAGCAAGATAAGTTTTCAAATGGCTCTAACTTAATTAAACACTTCCAATATAAAGAAATACAACTATTACCCCGAGGCACATAGCAAATAGGCTAAGCTTTAAAATTACAAAGCATGCAGTTATCCAGCAGATGGCATTACACATAAGCCCTTAACTGCAGCTTATCAGCGGAAAATTTTGTGTCATTTCGGATCTCAACAGATCTGCCAGTTGCGGGTCAGAAGGTCAATGGAAATGTTATTCAACAATTCTATATAAATGTAACAAAGTTTAACAAAATGCATCATTAAACATAATTACATTAGACAAATATTTTGTTCATGCACAAAAATAGTGCTGTGGCACACAAACTTGTACAGAATAAATGGCATACACATAATCAAATGTTATCTAAAATTGGCTAGAATATTAATGGATATTTTTAACTACAAAAGAAGAGAAATGCATACTTTGCCTCAAGCAGAGTATTCCTGCTATGGACGGCATCCTGCAGCTGAGACTTGAGATCTTCGACTGAACTACGGAACTGTTCTTTCTGTTGCCCCATCACTTTGGTCAACTAAAACATGTCGGCAGCAAAGCTAGAAAAACTTATGAATACATAAGGTATCATCTCAGAACACTGATGTCCGATACCAGATTAAATTACTTTCATCTGACCTCAGCCCCCCCTCCCACAACCCACATGAAAGTTTGTGAACATTGATATGATGACATCGATATATTAACTGTATCAACCTCAAGCATAAAATATCAATGTCTGACACCAAACGAAATGGCCTCTGACCCCCCCTCCCCAAAATCAATTTCATCTGATATCGGACATCAACGTTCCGAGATGATTTGTAAACAGCTGATAAAATAATAACAACCAAAGATATTACAAGTGATCTATTATGAGGCAGCAGTCATCGGGTTTGGCTTGTAACATAATTAATTTTGTTTAAATTAATTTTTGTACATAATACAATAAATAAAACAACACTTTTTATTTAACTAACTACCGATATTACTTACAGCCGATACAAAATCAGTGTTATTCTTATTTGTTAACCATTTTTAACCAGTTTGTGTATTACAATTGCACTGTTTCAAGACTCAAGCTTATTATAGTAACAGTTTCATCAAAATTATATTGTTGACATGGGAATTTTGTTATGCCTTTAAACATGTGTACAAATCAACATTATAAAACATGTGGCATACACGACTGACATTTAGTAACATTTTTATACCCGGTCTTATAAAAGATATTTGCAAAACCTCATGAAGCCTTTCTTGCAATTCCGCATTCTCCTTTTTCGTCATATGTAATTCTCTCTCCACGTGTGACCTGAAGAACGATGAAATCAGTAGGAAGAGGTGTCAGCATAAGATACAGGCCAAAGCTCAACTCTACCTGGGGGACGTTTATTAAGATAAGGAAAATATATTACTGTATTAAACAAAATCCATTGTTAAATCAAGGAACGTTCTCAAAAGGCGAAAAGCCACTAACACATCACAGAGGACACTATTTCCATTACACACTGGCCAAGGTATCCTGGTGGTGCCTCATGGACACTATTATGAAGCATAATTTAGTTTAAAGAGCACAATCAGGTTGATGAGCTCATATGAATGTTTGAGAAACAATCACCTGAGATAATTGCTAGGCATAAATTGGCGGACCAAGTGGGTCACTGTTAGGTTATGTCACAATAACAACTATGGCAGATCAAGTGTGTCACTGTTAGGTTATGTCACAATAACAACTATGGCAGATTGAGTGTGTCACTGTTAGGTTATGTCACAATAACAACTATGACGGATCAAGTGTGTCACTGTCAGGTTATGTTACAATCACTACTATGGCAGATCAAGTATGTCACTGTCTGGTTATGTCACAATCACTACTATGGCGTATCAAGTATGTCACTGTTAGGTTATGTCACAATCACTACTATGGCAGATCAAGTATGTCACTGTCAGGTTATGTCACAATAACAACTATGGCGGATCAAGTGTGTCACTGTTAGGTTATGTCACAATCACTACTATGGCAGATCAAGTATGTCACTGTCTGGTTATGTCACAATCACTACTATGGCAGATCAAGTATGTCACTGTTAGGTTATGTCACAATCACAACTATGGCGGATCAAGTGTGTCACTGTCAGGTTATGTCACAATCACAACTATGGCAGATCAAGTATGTCACTGTCTGGTTATGTCACAATCACAACTATGGCAGATCAAGTGTGTCACTGTTAGGTTATGTCACAATCACTACTATGGCAGATCAAGTATGTCACTGTCTGGTTATGTCACAATCACTACTATGGCAGATCAAGTATGTCACTGTTAGGTTATGTCACAATCACAACTATGGCGGATCAAGTGTGTCACTGTCAGGTTATGTCACAATCACAACTATGGCAGATCAAGTATGTCACTGTCTGGTTATGTCACAATCACTACTATGGCAGATCAAGTATGTCACTGTTAGGTTATGTCACAATCACTACTATGGCAGATCGAGTGTGTCACTGTTAGGTTATGTCACAATAACAACTATGGCGGATCAAGTGTGTCACTGTCTGGTTATGTCACAATCACAACTATGGCAGATCAAGTATGTCACTGTTAGGTTATGTCACAATCACTACTATGGCAGATCGAGTGTGTCACTGTTAGGTTATGTCACAATCACAACTATGGCGGATCAAGTGGGTCACTGTCAGGTTATGTCACAATCACAACTATGGCAGATCAAGTATGTCACTGTCTGGTTATGTCACAATCACTACTATGGCAGATCAAGTATGTCACTGTTAGGTTATGTCACAATCACTACTATGGCAGATCGAGTGTGTCACTGTTAGGTTATGTCACAATCACAACTATGGCAGATCAAGTATGTCACTGTCTGGTTATGTCACAATCACTACTATGGCAGATCAAGTATGTCACTGTTAGGTTATGTCACAATCACTACTATTGCAGATCGAGTGTGTCACTGTTAGGTTATGTCACAATCACAACTATGGCGGATCAAGTGTGTCACTGTCAGGTTATGTCACAATCACAACTATGGCAGATCAAGTATGTCACTGTCTGGTTATGTCACAATCACTACTATGGCAGATCAAGTATGTCACTGTCAGGTTATGTCACAATCACTACTATGGCAGATCAAGTGTGTCACTGTCTGGTTATGTCACAATCACAACTATGACGGATCAAGTGTGTCACTGTCAGGTTATGTCACAATCACAACTATGGCAGATCAAGTATGTCACTGTCAGGTTATGTCACAATCACAACTATGACGGATCAAGTGTGTCACTGTCAGGTTATGTAACAATCACAACTATGGCAGATCAAGTATGTCACTGTCAGGTTATGTCACAATCACAACTATGGCGGATCAAGTGTGTCACTGTCAGGTTATGTCACAATAACAACTATGACGGATCAAGTGTGTCACTGTCAGGTTATGTCACAATCACAACTATGGCAGATCAAGTATGTCACTGTCAGGTTATGTCACAATCACAACTATGGCGGATCAAGTGTGTCACTGTCAGGTTATGTCACAATCACAACTATGGCAGATCAAGTATGTCACTGTCAGGTTATGTCACAATAACAACTATGACGGATCAAGTGTGTCACTGTCAGGTTATGTCACAATCACAACTATGGCAGATCAAGTATGTCACTGTCAGGTTATGTCACAATAACAACTATGACGGATCAAGTGTGTCACTGTCAGGTTATGTCACAATCACAACTATGGCAGATCAAGTATGTCACTGTCAGGTTATGTCACAATCACAACTATGGCGGATCAAGTGTGTCACTGTCAGGTTATGTCACAATCACAACTATGGCAGATCAAGTGTGTCACTGTCAGGTTATGTCACAATCACAACTATGGCAGATCAAGTATGTCACTGTCTGGTTATGTCACAATCACAACTATGGCGGATCAAGTGTGTCACTGTCTGGTTATGTCACAATCACAACTATGGCAGATCAAGTGTGTCACTGTCAGGTTATGTCACAATCACAACTATGGCAGATCAAGTATGTCACTGTCAGGTTATGTCACAATCACAACTATGGCAGATCAAGTATGTCACTGTCTGGTTATGTCACAATCACTACTATGGCGGATCAAGTATGTCACAATCACAACTATGGCAGATCAAGTATGTCACTGTCAGGTTATGTCACAATAACAACTATGGCAGATCAAGTGTGTCACTGTCAGGTTATGTCACAATCACAACTATGGCAGATCAAGTATGTCACTGTCAGGTTATGTCACAATCACAACTATGGCAGATCAAGTATGTCACTGTCTGGTTATGTCACAATCACAACTATGGCAGATCAAGTGTGTCACTGTCAGGTTATGTCACAATCACAACTATGGCAGATCAAGTATGTCACTGTCAGGTTATGTCACAATCACAACTATGGCAGATCAAGTGTGTCACTGTCAGGTTATGTCACAATCACAACTATGGCAGATCAAGTATGTCACTGTCAGGTTATGTCACAATCACAACTATGGCAGATCAAGTATGTCACTGTCTGGTTATGTCACAATCACTACTATGGCGGATCAAGTATGTCACAATCACAACTATGGCAGATCAAGTATGTCATTGTCAGGTTATGTCACAATCACAACTATGTCAGATCAAGTATGTCACTGTCAGGTTATGTCACAATCACAACTATGGCAGATCAAGTATGTCACTGTCTGGTTATGTCACAATCACTACTATGGCGGATCAAGTATGTCACTGTTAGGTTATGTCACAGTCACAACTATGGCAGATCAAGTATGTCACTGTTAGGTTATGTCACAGTCACAACTATGGCGGATCGAGTATGTCACTGTTAGGTTATGTCACAATAACAACTGTGTGAGGTCACCATCAAGCTTCGCCTACCAAAATCAGCAGATGTCATGCCGTCCTTGTAATGTATTGCATACGTGGAGACACTTCTGCCAAAAATTTCTCCACGTATGCAGTACACTACCACGACTGCACGACATCTGCTAGATCAGTCTCTCCTGCTGAAACAACTGTTTGCTATGTTTTTGTCACAGAGAAAATATTCTGGGCCAGATTTTCAACAAAATATACAACAGAATGTCTGACAGCTGCACAAATTTGGCAGATATTTTGAAGGCTTGATGCTAGGCAATAGATCAAATGATGGAGAAACCATTTACATGTACAGTTCAGCCAGGCATGTCCCAAGTCAACAAACTTACGTTTAAAAAAGTTGCATCAAAAAAGGGTCTGTGGTGACTGGGAACTATCCATCATTTTGTACAGAAATTATATCAAAATAATTGTTTTACTGCAATGCCAGAGCAGGGTTTGACTAAGTATTATAATTGTAATCACAACTGATTACACAATAATGACAATAAAAATATTATAGTACTGCTTTATATATAACACAATTGTTCAAATCAGGAAAATGGTGTCAGTTCTAAACACTTTCTGCAAGGACAAACTGTGTGAGTGGGAATGACCTCTGACCCTAGTCTTTACCAACGGAGGTACCTTAGGTTAACATTTACAAATTAAACCAAAAAATAAGACCTCTCCATGGATAACTAACATTTGTTGTCCTGTCAAACACTAAAATAATAACTTTAGACACCATAAAATCCGGGGCTATTGCCTCGTTCACAGGTGTGTACAAAATAGGCACAATATATATATTCAATAACACATAAAACTGCATATAAGAGAGATAAATCAATTACGGATTAAAAAGTAAAAGTCAACAAAGCAAAATCTTAGATTATATATATAAACCTATGTATAATAGAATTATTGATAAATGAAATGATAAAGCAAACGATTAGTAAAAGTGCTGTAAAGCTAAACAAACTTGATAAAAAACAACTACTAGAAATACAAGGCAAAATTACATTAAATAAAGTTCAGAAGATAGTATAATCTAATGCAAAGACAAATAAAACCAAAATTAATTACAACTGTATGTATGAATAACACAAATGTTAAATGAGGTCTGACTATTTAGTGAACAGAACTGTCTATAGTAATTTTCCAAACTGCCTAGTGTTCTTGATTGTATGTAATTCCAGTGGCAGAGTTTTACAATGTTGGCCGAGAACCCTAGAAGGTATTGTTCACCGTTTACATTGAGAGGAAGTCCATCTCTGCACCCCGTGAACCCTAGATGGTATTGTTCACCACTTACATTGAGAGGAAGTCCATCTCTGCAACCTGTGAACCCCAGAAGGTATTATTCACCACTTACATTGAGAGGAAGTCCATCTCTGCACCCCGTGAACCCTAGATGGTATTGTTCACCACTTACATTGAAAGGAAGTCCATCTCTGCACCCCGTGAACCCTAGAAGGTATTGTTCACCACTTACATTGAGAGGAAGTCCATCTCTGCAACCTGTGAACCCTAGAAGGTATTATTCACCACTTACATTGAGAGGAAGTCCATCTCTGCACCCTGTGAACCCTAGATGGTATTGTTCACCACTTACATTGAAAGGAAGTCCATCTCTGCACCCCGTGAACCCTAGAAGGTATTGTTCACCACTTACATTGAGAGGAAGTCCATCTCTGCAACCTGTGAACCCTAGAAGGTACTATTCACCACTTACATTGAGAGGAAGTCCATCTCTGCACCCCGTGAACCCTAGATGGTATTGTTCACCACTTACATTGAGAGGAAGTCCATCTCTGCACCCCGTGAACCGTGGTAACTCCCAATGCGGGTAGTGCCCAGGTGGGAAGTGATGGGGATCTCAAGGTCGGACAGGGCACTTCTCCCAGCGATGAGGGGGCGGTAACCTCCTGTCGCATCATCATACAACTGTCGCTGAAGTCTCTCTGTTTCTCGGCTCTGGGAATCAAGCTGCAAACTAAATGCGCAAAACCTGTGTGTGAAATATGGCAAGTTTTACATATATCTTTTTTGTTAAAGTGAGTTTTTCCATTTGTTTCTATTGTAAAATCAATAACATGCTTGGATAATTCCGAAGAAGGTCATGATCTGAGGGGGGCAGGGCTGTAGAATGTTTTGGACTTACATTTTTTGGACTTGGACAGCAGCCAACATGAGCCAATGAACTCAACTTATTCAAGTGATGTTGAATGAGCAATAGTGTTTCTGCTAATCATAACATCTGATTTATTAAATATAAGTACAAATAAAACAGTGTTAAAACAAATTGGAATATAATTTTTCCTTACGATTTTAATAGTGATAATTTGGAATCGGAATTGATTTTTGCAAGGCGGAATTGGAAATAATATTTTTGGTAATGAACAAGAATTGGAATTGACAAAAGTAACAGAAATGACCTCATGACAAGTATAACGTCCAAAATATAATAAAACTGATAGGGGTTGTAATAGGACTGAAAATTACTGTAATAATAGTTTCATAACGTGCTCACCTTAGTTCAGAGATGGTTCTCTGTTCGGCCGAGATGTCGGTAAGGGCTGAGAGGGAGGTCGGAACTGGAAGGCCATTCCCAAACATTCCTTGCTGAAACAACAAGCAGCCATGACATGTTAATATGGGATCTTCTCAGAATGTTGATATCCAATATTAGATGAAATTACTCTCATTTGGTTGAGGGGGGTTCAGAGGCAGTTTTGTCTGGTGTTGGACATCAATAAGTTATGCTTTGTACCTACACTGTTAATATATTGATATCATCACATGTATGAATGTTTACAAACTTTCCTCTGGGGGTGGGGGGCTGAGGCCACATTCTTCTGGTGTAGTACACAGCATGAAATGTTCCCTAAGGATGCCAATAATCACAAACATCTGGGGAATCCATATATCATTAAGCAGAATCTGCTGTTACAATTTTTCAAAATAATGTTTCAATAGGATTTAAACATTTTTTTCAAATAAATTTCTTTCTTTCTTTCAAATTGTTTTCAAAAGATTTTTTCAAAATACATATCACAGTAGACACTATTTCCTGGTGTTGTCTCTTTTAAGTATACAGGATCGCTGTTAACAGGCTTATTTGCTTGTTAATGGGTGTCATTTACTATTAAAAGAACACTATGCACTGTCTGAAGAGGTAAATTATAAGCATCATTGGAACAAAGTTAAGAGAAGATGATATTTTTAGGAAATGTGCAAATATATATATATAATTCATTTCCTCCTACCTCCCCTGAGGACTGGACTCCACCATAGCTGCTATTTCCCAGAATGCCCAGGGAATCTGAAACATTATAAACAAATAATTAACATACAAATAAAAGCTTCAATTTCAAAAACATAAAGAATGACAGTCCTTGACAATTGTGTTACCACAGTACTTCATGGTACCACAGTACATTGTGAAATTTGTGATACGCAAACGGGTGTTACCACAGAATACTGTTACCATGGTGTTTCAAGTAAACATGGTACTTCCTGTGTGGTCATGGTACCTCATATAACCGCAGTACTTTGTGTTACAATAGTACATTATATTACTACAGTATTTTCTGAACATGGTAATTCCTGTGTGGACAGAACCTTGGATTACCACAGTGTACAAATAGTCTTTGTACATTAATTGCAACGTGGTTGAATTCTTCCCATAGAAGTTGAGATGGTGTCTTGTTGAACAGGTCTGCCAGGGAGTAAAGTGTAATATGGTTTGAGCAGTCCTAAGAACTGGATACAGTGCTGTATGAGAACTTACACTTACTTTTATCATGGTATGTTGTTTTACCTTGGCTTGCATATGATATATATATGTATATCTCTCTCTTCAATAAGTTTCCCAGAGTGACTCTGGGAGACAGCCGTCACTCACCACTTAGCAGGTCGGTGGCCGCGACAAGTTTGCTGCCTTCGATCTCGAGCTGCTTGATTTGAGCGGCAAACTGCTGACTGGATACCTTCCTCGCATCTGTATCTCCTGTCGCAAACATCATGCCTGCTGATGCTGACGTTGTCTCTGCTGACACTGTCAAACAGGTAAAATTCTTATATAGCGCTGGTGTCTATATCTGACCACTCCTTACCACTCACCCCTATATTAGAATAACGTATTCGTTTTATTAAGCATACAATGCGTTTAACAAATATTTTAGACATGGAAGTATGTCAAATTTTGCGTTCCAATAAGCGTACAAGGGTGTGCACCCATTTTCTTTGGTTTCTGGGGTTTCTGGGTACAGTCATCTCAGCGACGTGACTGACAGGCGATTTATGCATTTCACATATGAGCAACAGTATACCAGAACACTGTAAAATCTGATCATTTAGGTGCACCATTCGATATTTTTTTATCACCAAGCTTAGAATCTAGTGTGATATTAGTAGAAATTTAAATACAATGAATTCAACATTCAAGGTTGGCATTTCAGATCACTGTCATGGTGTCAGATGTGGCTAAAAAGGAGGTGTATGGTAATTAGGGCATGCACGCTCGATAGAAAGAATACAGTATATATGCTTAAGGTCTTTGCAAGTGCATCCCCTCCCTGGTGCTAACCCTAATTCCTCCCTGGTGCTAACCCTAACCCTAACCCCTCCCTGGTGCTAACCCTAACCCTTCCCTGGTGCTAACCCTAACTCCTCCCTGGTGCTAACCCTAACTCCTCCCTGGTGCTGAGACTCACTCGCCTCTGTCTACATTCAGTCGCTTCCTTCGATCAATGGCCTCTCATCTACCATTTGGCGATGTACTAAAAAATACGAAAATTGAATGACGATACATTCTCGAGAGGGTGCCACAGTGGCACTGTTTGATTTACTAGGAAGCAATGATTAATGGGAAATTATTATCATCGGCATGCAATGCCTTAACTGGAGACAGCAGAAATTAAATGTTAAGCGGTAATTAATGAGCTCAAGATGAACTACTGTAATGGTGATAACTGCTGCCCTTGGCTCGTCATCTATACATGGGTCCATGAGCGTAAGCTAGTTGTAATATACAGGTTTTCAAGAGATAACATATCACAGTAAAATTCACACCTGTAGTGGATGCCATATGTCGCTGTTCAATTAGTTCAGCCTTTCAGCAGCAGTTTTCTGCAATAATAGCACCACTTATTTAAATGGCGTTGGATATACGCTGGGGTAGTGTAGTACATGATACTACCCCTGGCTCGACATATATATACATAGTTGAAACTCAACTGAGATTCAACAGTTGAATGCGAGTTGAAGCTCAACCAGTTGAAACTCAACTCATTTGCATGTGAAATTTTCAGATGACTATTTGCATAATATATTATATAGTTGAAGCTCAACTGAGATTCAACAGCTGAATGCAAGCTCATTTGCAGGTGAAATTTTCAACTCCTCGATAGTTGAAACCTAACTGAGTTTCAGTTGAATTTGGGTTGAACTTCACTGGTTGAAAGTTCTGTTTTTTTTGTTTGGGTAGTCAGAGTTACGGTATACTAAACCATGCTATACCCTAGTTAACTATTTTCTACACATTATGTGAAATCAATAGATACGTTCAACAAGTATTTCAGTAATCCGGCTATCATAGTCAGACTTTAATTTGGCTTTACAGCCATATATTACAGGGTCTTACAGCCATAATACAGGTCCTCTTCTGGCTTCTAGGCTGTGCTGCCTCTTACGTACGTAAGCTCTAATATTTGTCGTCAGGTGGAATTGTGCACAAGGTCTTCGTCCCTTTTGGCTTTGCCTTTGTTTAATGATTAATTTAACTACATTTTAAATGATTATTATAATTTATGAAATAACTATTTTAAACAAGTCAAAAGCCACTGCCATGAACTCTAATCTGGTTCATTTTTAAACTGAGATCTTGAAACTAGGTAGTGAGATTGTACAGACTCTGACAACAGAATTAATACGTAACCACAAGGCAGCTGTAATATGCTGATGCCGTAGCGTAGACAGGTAAACAAACTCAGACATGTTCGCTGGCGAAGACGACGACGCGTTCTGAACGCAGTTAGTAATAAACGCGGTTATCTTTGTTAGTTTGATACAGTTCAAGGGCTGTGCATATAATTTATTATACATTATACCGACCATCTGTTTCAGACGCATCAAGGACAGTTTTTTTCCAGCGCCACGGTAAGAGATTTGAGTTTGTTTTTGTTTGAACTACCGCCTAACGGGAGACGGAAATGTTCAATGCCGCTTGTGTGGTTAATCATTACCTGTGCCGTTAAACTGTATTAAACAACTTTGGAATTGTCTGTATCTGCTTCAGCTGTATACAAAACTCATATATATTTTTATATATTTCTCATGTATGTAAAAATGGATGAATATAGCACTCATATTAACGTTTCGAATAGTATAATGTTATGTTCAATGATTTACGCGACCCGCAACGTTATGACTTGTCAAAACGTGTCTCTGCTGGTGGCGGGATTCGAGGAAAAATTACCAAAGCTTAACAACTCAATTTTACTCATACAAATGAAACCCACGTGTGGTTAGTAGCTACATTTATACATAAGTGGTTACTAAAGATGCATATTTTCGCGTGAAAATAAAAAGCAAAAACAAATAAAAAGTAACATGTCACCGCATGGTTGGAGAACAATACCTATATATATATATATATATATATATATATATATATATATATATATATATATATATATATATATATATATATATATATTAACAAGTGACAAACAGAAGCGTAGCTAGTCGTACGTAGGCCTATATGTGCTTCCACATCAGGAGCGGTGCCGGAGAGCTAGGGTAGTCTATAGGTGGGGCACAAACCACCAATTGCAGCCCCGTTTAGGCTGGGCAAAAATATGAATTTAAGACTTGAGGGGGTGGTGTCGGAAATATTTCGCAGCCGCGCCGCCATCACTTAATTATCTGTAACTTCAGCTTCTCGGATCCGCTGCCTCGGCTCCATCGATGATATCAGAAGACCTGGATGCAGGAGCGTGTCCAGAGAGGGTATGGTCTAGCGGGCACCAAAACCTCCACTGGCGGCTGAACCAAATGGTGCAGAAACTTTTTAGTTGTCGCGCCTCCCCGCTGCCCCACCGCCTAAATGTCATAATTAACTTGTAACATTTATCAATATTTGGACGAAACAGGATCAAAACAGCACTCTCCTCCCCCGTCTCCTAAAGGACCCATGTCCGACGGCGGAGTGCTGAAGCTCCGGCTCAGCCGCCACAATATTAATATCGTGGCTGACACTGACGTAATCAGCAGCAGCGACCCCTGGCGCGCGAGGATGTCTGCATGGTACGGTCATTTGTGACTACTTTGACCTTATTCCACGTGATTCCCATTTCTGCCAAGTCTTCTATAAATGTCTTGCGCCGGGTTTTAATCGGCCTTTCTCTTTTCCTAGCCGTTACCACCTTCTGGCACCCACTCTTTCGCTACATGTGCAAGTCTCTCCTTCTCAAGCAGTCTCTCCAGCCCTCTTCATCACTTCTTCATTGATGATATGCTCAATATGAACGAACCGAAGACATCGTTGGTGGAAGATGTCCAATGCATATATCGCTGTTGGTATTGCAACTGACATACAGAGCTGTCAGTTTATAGCCTTACTGATGGTCGCACTGAACCATATAGGACGTAGTCTTTAGTCTGTAGTTTCGGTGACGTTTGAGAAATAACATAAAGGCTGTTTAGTCAGTAGAATAGAAGCAACTTCCTCATCTGATTTAAATATTAATCGCAAATCCGGTTTTATATTCAAATACGCAGTGCACGAATCTGTATGAGCTAAAATATTTAATACAAATTAACCATTTGCAACTACATTCAACAATATAACCCCTGTGGCTTAATCAGAATTTATTATCAAAGTAGTAGATACTAGTGAAATCTCACAGTTCATGACGACTGATATATTGATACACCCCCCGATGCTTACCCAATAAGCGCATAGAGCCTCTTTGACCTTGAATCCGCGGTGACAGCAAAGACTTCATGCAGCGGCTGAACGAAAAAAGATTGCGTTTTTGAAGGGATCACAAATTGGGAACTAGAGAAGCAAGTTGAAAGCTAGGCCATAACTGCCAGACTTCGATACAAAATAAGGTTGAGGAACAGTTCAAGAGACGCTTGGAAAGGTATTGATGTTATGATTGGTAGACATACACAACATCAGAAACCTCGATGAACTGAGGAGGACAGCTTCATTTGTGAAAACGACAGGCGTTCCCGTCTAGAGTGATCGACGAAGAAGATCGTCATCATCATCATTGTGCAGCCGTAGTGTCCCGTGGCTGGGTAAAAGACTCGGCATGTCGTTTCCAAATCTGCCTGTCTTGCGCTATCCTCTGCCAGATGGTGCCGTTCCAGTACTCGTTTGGTTCGATTCTTCACCCTTCACCGGTCTTCCTCTAGATCTTTTCCCTTCGTAAGGCCACCGGTGATACTTTGTGTAGGTGGACTGTCATCAAGTCAGGAGGAGAAACAACGGCTAGAAGTTATCGTGAAGGGCGCATCTAGAATCATTGGGTGAGAGTTGCCATCCATTGTATCTATTTACCATGCTCGCTGTGCTCGAAAATCCAAGAGCATTGTACGGGATACTACCCACCCAGCCAACTATCTCGTTGAACTTCTTCCCTCTGGCAAGCGCTATAGAAGTATTAAGACAAGGACCACTAGACTTAAAAATAGTTTTTACCCGCAGGCTGTGAGTCACTTGAACCGCGAGAAAGCCGAAAGCCTTTTCGTAGTCGATGGACGTGATGCAGTGCGGGATATTATATTCTCGGCACTTCTCCTTCAGTTGGTTTACGACGTGGATGTGGTCTGTCGTTGAGTACCTGCTTGCTCTTGTGGTTGGTTTTCGTCGAGTAATTAATTAATAATATTTATTATATGTTTGATAATAGACATCGGTCTGCAGTACTTCGAGTACTTCTTATTTCCCTTTTGAAGATTATCACCATCTTTGCGTTCTTCCATGCGGTGAGTATTCGTCTTTGTGATAAACATTTAATATACAGCTAGTGTCTTCGAGGTTTCGTAGTTCGAGTTGAAATTCGATCTTTCTTGTTCCTATTTGTGTGGTATCTACATTTGGTGGACTCTTATTTACCAACTTCTTCCTTTCAGCCTCTACGTCCAGTTTAATGTTGCTCATTACCATTCTGTGGTCACGCCCGATGTTAACTTGCTTGTTGACAATTAAGTGTGTGATCATGTTTGGCCTGTTTGTTATGATGTAGTCAAATTTCGTTCTTCGTTTCTCCATTTGGGCTTTTTCACGTCCATCTCCTCCCTGCTTTCTTCTGAAACACGGTATTCATGATTTTGTGCTTTCTTGATGTTGCTGAATCTACCAAAGTGTCACTTGTTTCGTTTATCACATCTAGGCCAAATTTGTTTGTTGCCGTTTCCATTGTGTTTTTACGTTTCCCTACCTGCGCATTAAAGTCTCCCATCACTATCGTGTAGTGGTTTGGGTTTACTAAGGTCTCATCCACATCGTTGTAGAAGCTGTTTATATCTTCTTCCGAATATGATGTTGGTGGTGCACATACCTGTACTAGCTTCAAGTTGTAGCGCTTTGTTATAAACAGAACAAGTTCTGCTACTCTGGGCTGATACTATTAACACTCATGATATTGTATTTCTATTTCTTGCGTATGAGAAAGCCTACTCCTGCTTGGCCGTTGTTTATCCTGGACTGGTACAGTAGGTGGCCGCTTTGTAAGGTAGTGAAGCACAAGCTTCTGAATTCTCAGATCCCCATCACAGCCCATGCCATTCTGGTTTCCCTAACTTCTGCCTCCAGTTCTTGTATCTGTTCATCTTTTAGTAGTGTCTTTAAGTAACATGTTGGTATCTTAAATCTACTTACCTTCTCTCGGCGGCTCTTCTTGACCCATATATTCTAAGCACCTCCTGCACGTAGCCCTTAATGTACACGTATATTGTCTTTTAAATTATTGTAATCTAATAATTATTATATATTTACCAGGATATATAATTTTATATATGTAATTCCGAAAACATGTCTTATGCTTCCATGTAAAGTTTATAATGTGCGTACGCATATGTCCCCTCTTTTGTTTTAAGTGTACACAAATGAGATAATTTGTAATTATGCTGTTCTCAAGTTTATCAACTATGCTGATGACATGGCTCTACATGTCTTAAAGATTAATATTCACTTTCACAGTACTACCAATATGTTGAAACGCTTATATGCAGGTTTAACAATAGTTTTCTTGAGTTCACTGCCCAGAAAGCACAGGGGATGAGCTTACGACGCAATCGAGTTAAGGTAGCATCGCATCCTATGTCTCAACTATTGGGGATCAAAGGGCAGACTGTGAAAGAGTGTCCACTTTCAAGTATCTTTTACTGTTGCTGGTGGAATTTTACCTACACTGACAATGCAGACTACGCCATGGCACATCGATATATGCTTTGCTTCGGAAACTAAGGAGATTTATGTCAGCACATATGTTCTGCGGATGATGTACAGATCGTTGGTTGAAAATGTGCCTTCTTTTAACCTACTGTCATGGTACGGTAATTTGTCTGCCAAGAACAAAGCAAGGCTGGCTCTGGTGGTCAACCAAGCAGGTAAAATGGTTGGTATCAAACAACTGCTGCTGTGTGATCAGCAGTGTTTGAGAAAATGATCCCACTCATCCACTCAATTCTGGTCTTTTTTAAACATTGCGGTCTAATCGATGGCTCGGAATGCCCATTGCTCACAAAAATGTTACGAGTGATCCTTTGTTCCGTCAGCCATAAGCATACTAAATTATAGGGTCTGAACTTGCGGTTGTATATCATGTTCAAGATAATTTAGTGTGCAATTGTGTGTGTGTGCGTGTGTTTATGTGTGTGTGTATGTGTGTGTGTGTGCGTGTGTGTGTGTGTGTGTGCGCGCGCGCCTACGCGTGTCTATGTGTGGTGTGGTTGCCACTGAGTGATGTAATAAAAAGATATACGTGCTTTATATGTTTTATATGCTATTTATGTTTTACTTGCAACGCTCCTGCTCTACGCAAACACCGCAGACTGCCGGCGCATGCGCTAGCCTTCTGAATGGCGGACAAAAACCTTTCATTGCAGAGTGCCATTTTCTCGCTCTGCGATGTGTCCTGTTCAAATAGAGGCTCCTTGATTTCAACAATGCGTGGTAACCAACTTCAAGGGGCTTCTTTTTAAACATGGAAAAATTACAACTGATTGAGGTAACCTTCCTACAATGCGTAATATATCCACCAGGGGTAGTATAGTCAACTAACACTACTGCACGCTTGCGATGATGCAAAATATTTCAATTATAGTGTTGCTGTCATTGTTGTGTGTTGCCCTGATCGTTGCTGTGACGTCAGGAATGATTGGCAGGGCTTAAGCCCGACATACACGTAACGACGCGACTGGGTTTTAGTGGTTTTTTATTTGCGACTTTTTTTGTGAAAATGCGTCGCGTATTTCGTATACGACACCATTCCAAGGGCGCATACACGTTATGGCGCGACTGGCAGCTGCGACACGTTGATGATGCATCCCTTTGGTAACGGCTGGAACTGCCGCCACTTCCTGGCGGAATTCTTTGGAACTATTCGAAAATGGCGGGGTTGTCTGCTCACCAATGGCGAGCTATGGCATTAAGTTGCACCTACCTGATCATCCGACGTCGTCGGCAGAGTAGAGAACGTCGTCGTTCACGCTGGACTAAACAGTGACTGTTAAGGCACAACGAACAATGTGCTTTTAATAGCTCTGACTCCACGAACTATGACTTCTAGAATTATTAAAAAGATTGATCCTTGCTCAAAAAGTTGTTCATATGGTGTAATATCCGTTAATTTCGCTGTACGCTGAAATTTGCCGCATTTTTATTTCGTGTAAGCCGCCTATGAGGTTAATAAAATTTAATAAATAATAAGGTTGGTAAAATATGTCATTAATAATACAACATGAAACGTTTTCATGATAATTGTTACATAAATAAAAACCAGTTACGTTCTTTTCCAGATATAATTATTATGATATAATTAAATCGATTTGTCCTATTGCGTACGGCGAAATTGGGGACCGCCGGCAGTATATATACACATTAAAAAATTTACAAAGACATTAAATATTATATAATGTTCAAAATATGGGCCACCGAGAGGTACAGCTAGAACCAGAGAGGTGATGTTCAAATTCCTACAGGTCAATCGATACACGGACGCTAGCGAAGAACACCCAACACATCAAACGCAGACACTCGGTGACACAGAAACGCCCTGTAGCCACTTCCTCCCAGGAGATGGTCGTCAAATCCCTATTGCTATATTCTTTTGTCGTGGAATCAAACAAACAAGGCCTCTCCTGCCAGAGATCTATGATTTCTTCTTGTAAATTTTCGTCCCAAACAATGGTTGCCGCCATGTTCTCTATTTCTGGGAAAGTCCCATGACTACTAGGAAGCTCCTGGTTGGCTAAGTGCCTCAAGCACTTTTGGAATACAAAAAAATGCCTCGCAGACGCGGTTGTACCGGCATACACGTAACGACGGCGGTTGTACCGGCATACACGTAACGACGGCGGTTGTACCGGCATACACGTAACGACGCGACTCGCCGACGGCGGTTTTTCTGCGACTACGTGCTTTATAATATCAAACATGTTTGATATTCTACGACGCGTTAAAAACTGGATAACTGCCCTGAATACAAGCGTCGCGTCGCAAGGGGGCATACACGTAACGATATTAGATAGACATTAAAATTCAGTCGCGTCGTTACGTGTATGCCGGGCTTTAGCGTGTAGCAAGGGAGAAGGTGGTTACGATATTGTACGTGATATGGCTGCGTGTGGTTCACAGCCAAGCCCACTCCAACAACTACGGATGGCACCACAATTCTGCCGGACAACTCGACAAAATCTTTGTCTGCAACAACTCTTCCGTCTATTGCAACAACTCCAGTGACAATAACTACAACACCTCTACCTACTACAACACCTCCGCCTACTACAACACCTCTACCTACTACAACACTCCGCCTACAACAACACCTCTACCTACTACAACACCTCCGCCTACAACAACAACAACAACCGCAACAACAGCAACAACGACAACAACGACAACAACGGCAACAATCGCGCTTACTTCAACATCGACTACACTGACAGTAAATACAGTTGCACCAACCACGCTTGTCGAACACGATCACAGACAGCCACCCGCGTACGTTCCCGTCGATGACATGAAGAAACTGAAGAAGGTGGGTTTCTCAGCGTGAACCAGGCCGTTGACTGACACGCAGTGTACTCTCTAGAAGTTTTGTTTTTATTACTTCAGTTAACAAACATCGCGTGACTACACGCTAGTTTAGCAAATGTTAGCTCGAAGAATTGGAAATAGATGCGTGAAGCTGTTTAATTATATTTTATATGGGTTATTATTATGTGCACTTTCGCGTGGCAGACGTGATGAAGATCGCGTCTATTTCTCTTGTGCCATTCCACACGAAGTGTACCATCACAGTTCTTTTGTAGAAGTATAGTTAATAAATATATAAATAAATTAAATATATAGATACAGATATGACTAAAATGTCCATGTGATAAAAAACGTAAAAAATACTTGTTAAAAGTCAGTAGAAATTGTACTAAAATGTAATAAATATGTAAATAAATCAATAATTTAAAAGGTCATTTCCACGGATTCATGTGATACTTTTTTATTTTGAAATAGCCTGCCCCAAGTCTCGCCACTGTTCATAGCCGAGTGCGCTCAAAGCGTCGACGTCGGCGCGGCAACGTAGCGTACGACTTATTCGTTGCAGGTCCGCGCTCAACGCCGTCGGCAGAGCCGTCAGCGGTCGACCGTTGTATGTCGTGATACCTGCGAGCACAGCGAAATAGTTGCCGATCGATCGCTGAGCGGGTGCATCGGGTGGCATACGAAGCACGTGCCCATCTTGCAGTTATGACGGCTTCGCTGATAGGACAGCATTGCGAAAGGTGGTAGGCCTACAGTGCCTCGCTAGAATTGCGATGTAGCCAATAGATGCCGATGATCTGGCGTTGACGACGATGGTGGTACGAATCCAAACGATCTAGCAAATCCCCATGTACCCATATTGTAAGTCAACACAGACATGAAGAAAGATGCGTATAGCCGTAGCCGTAGCTGACGAGATATATGTTATCGCCTAAACCACAGTGTCCACAGCTTCCGGAAGGCTATGTTGGCCAACTGCTTTCGGCGAGCGACATTTTCGGCTTCACCGAGGGGCGACCCAAGTTTCCGTGTCATATGCCATTCTTCCTGTATGCGATCAGCGTGTCGGCTGATACTTGTTCGTTCTGTTTTCGACGCGTTCATCGTTAGCGATCACTCTGCCAAGCAAGCTGACGCAATGCACTCGATCTCGACGAGGAACGAACGAAAAGAAATAACGAAGTCCGTGTCGTGGCGGTAGGTTGGCGTCGGCTGGTGGACGTGTCGGGAGGCACGATCGAAGGTCACGGAGTGCCGCTTCGAGGTACATAGTCAATAAAAACCGGGCCAAAACGCGCGTACCGATGGATGTCGCGAATGAGTGACAATCACCTGTTGTGAGACGCGGCTCGAGCGACGTGGCGGCGGGTAGAAAGCGAATCATCCGCAGTTCCGACAAGCCGAGGAATGTTTGTAGCGTATCAAGCAGTTTGTCGCGACGTATGTTGTCGAAGGCACGACGAAGGTCGATGTTGAGGAATTCGATCGACACGCGCTGACGCTGCGCTTTCGCACATAGCCAACAATATACCCGAAGACTACTTCTGCCGGAATCCCGATTGCGACGGCGACAGGTAGTCGTCAACTTTCGGCGCGATCCTCGATAGAACGACGGGAGACAATGTCTTTCGGAGTACTGATAGTAAAGCTATCGGACGCACACTCGTTAGTGAACCTATCGGTTTGTCTGACTTCTGTAACAGCACGAGCACACCTTTGTCTTGGTCGAGCGGTTCATGTTCTTCCCGCGCATTGTTGAAGATGCTGACAATCGTGTGTGCTAGCAGGCCAGCCGTGCATTTGAAGAATTCGGCCGGTATGTCTTCGCGCCCTCTGTCTCGGCCGCTGTTCAATTTCCCGATCGCTCACTTGACCTCTTCGGTTGTGATAGGGTCTGCCAGTCGCGATGGTCTTCCGATGAAGGCAGGCAGCTCTTCTACGGCTGGATCGCTGAACTGGGGGCTGAAGAGTTTGGTGACACGCGCGTTCAGTTCGGCTGCGTTGCAGATAACGCTTCAGGCGTCGTCGTGGATTGTTAGCTTTTGTGTGTCTGTCGGAAGATGACAAAATCGATCACATTGTATATGGGTACAATTACAATGTGACCTGTCGTCACAACGCGGCGCTGTCCTTGCCACATTGTTTAGTGACGAGCAGCGTGCTGGAATGCAGTGTTGCAGACAAAAAGTACTTTTGCTAGTGTAAATAAGAAACAAGTTTGCTTTTAACTGGATAATCGCCGCAACCAGAAAACAAACAATAAATAGTTTATGTAGTGAAGTCATCCTGTTTTGAAAGACTTCAGCCCAGCCGCCTGCTGGTTGAAACATCGGGACAACGTCTGCCGCTACTCAATACAATGTTAACGAGTCTGACGTCCTTATAACGCACGTTGAAACTTACACACAATACAGGGCCTACATAGTTGTTAAATCGATCAGGAATTATTATATGGCGTAATACTTCACGAGTTATCTGCTGTTATAAAATATTATGATTCCCTTAACAAAACATTCTATAGAATTATATAGACTATATGCTATAGGAAATATGACCGGATTTTTGCGTAATATTCTATATAATTTATCGAATATTCTAAAGAATCATATAGACAGTAAAGTATCTATAAAATAAATTCTCCATAGAATTCTATACATTTTTCTATACCATTCTACAAAATAATGAGCAAAATCCTCATGACGTATGGGAAGAGCCCACAAGCAGGTATTTGTACGCACAACGACGTCGTGCGCTTGGGTTTAACGTGGGACATACCACCACATGAAAAAGGAAAGGTAAGTTCCTACACAGTGCAGTATCCAATCCCTAGGACTGCTTAAAGCGCTTTATACTTTACTCCCTAGCAAATATGTTCAGTCGAAAACCATCTAGACTTCTCTGGGAAGCATTCAGCCATGCTATTAGTAATACACGAAGATGATTAGTTCACTCATATCACAACTGAGTGAACTGGAGGAACGTAGAGTGAACGAACTTGCCTAAGGTTCGACAGGGCTGCACAGGATTCGAACTAGGGTTCTCTCCGTCGACAGTCCGTAGCTCTAGACACTGCGCCACGGCGCTCCATACATCAAACATTGAATTGATTCAACGAGATACTGTCGCCTGAGACATGGTCGTCTGACACGTGATGTAACACATTATATGAGTGAATAAATAATCACGAGTCAGAATACATTTTCCCATTTTATTGACAATCTGGTCCAAAGGCCACTGCCTGTGTTTGTCACAGACGTCTACGCGTCAATGCTGAATTATAACGAACTCGTCAGTAAAAATTACAACGCGGTCGAGACATTTCAGAACATAATGCATTTTTCACAATCTCGCCTGATTTTAGTTTCGCGTGTTCGCTACAGATGGTTATATATGTAACGATATCTACAAGCACAACGGGGCAAATCGCACCGGTTGTTTTTACCCGGACAAGTCCATTTCTCCTTGCAGTTCTTGTGATGGCAAACGTGTTGACACGCCTCTGTGTTCTGAAACAACTGCCCACTGCAATGCACAATTCTAACTATGCACTGTTAATAACCAAAGCAATCGCTAGTGTCTTTGATATATCACATAATTTATGTAGGCTGACATATTTAGATGGACGTGTATCATAGGCAAGCACAGAAACTAGCACACATGAGAGAAGGGGACATGTAACAGTACTGCTAAAGCGTATGTATACTAATATATGTACAAACTAGTGCTTAACAACCTATTTTATTTTTAAATCTTGTTAAAAATGTACATTCGCAGCAAACCAACTGTTTGTTGTTACTCTAAAGTAGGACGGCAAAATAAGTCGCATGTACGCATTTTGCAAAACTGAATTTAATTGACTAACTAAATAAATTGTATTTTTATGCAAAGGAAACATTACTTCAAGACTTCTTACATAAATATTTAAATAATATATAACATAATTTGAGCCCTAAACATATGAGTTCACGTTTACTCGGAGAATCCCAGCGATTATAGCGACCAGAAGATAACCAACCAACATGTTGCGTAGTGACGTCATAGCTGTTTCAAACGATTTTAGCCAAGCTGATGCTAACACTGGAACAGTGTTTCTTTCATTCAATACGGGGTGAGCATGCTTATTAGAATTATGAAGCAAATTGCAAAACAGCTATAAATAATAACATATTTATTTTCGCACATAAAAAGGATTCAGAACTCAGGATTTTACAAACTGTTATATAGGTTTGAGCTAAATGTTGTTAAATGCCTAAAATTGCTAAGCTGACTTCGATAAATGTGTGCGAAATAACGCTTAACATATTCGGTTAGAAAAACCTTAGTTGTATATCTCACCTCTGTAATATAATAGTAGTTCTAGTGTTGGTCTAGATTTAACAAGATTTAACAAGATTTAACAAGATTGCCACCCAGAGAATTAACTCTAGGTAGCAGGTGGACAAGGAAGCCCTTGGCTTATCGAGAGTCCGACCTTTTTATCTATGTGTATCCCGCCCGTCTGAGGTATGTGTCGATTTTATTTTTAAACATATTCACGCTACTAGCACCCACACAATCAGCAGGTAATCTGTTCCATTCATTTACAGTCCTTTGTGAAAATGAAAACTTTCTTATATCCAATCTACTCTGCTCCTTTGCTAATGCAAGATCATGTCCTCTAGTCCTTCTATCTTTCTTAACTGAGAAAAACATATTTCTATCAATATTTTCATAACCCTTCAATATTTTAAACACTTCTATCTGATCTCCTCTCAATCTCCTGGTCTCTAGTGTTGTTAAACCGCATTTTTAAGGCGTATTTCATAACTAAGATCCCTCAGATTTGGTATCATTTTAGTTGCTCTCCTCTGCACTCTTTCTTGCATATCTATGTCCTTCCTGCGATATGGCCTCCACGCTTGAATACAATATTCTAAATGAGGCCTAACTATTGTTTTGTACAGCGGTATTATTAGCTCTTTTTCCTTATACGTTATGTTTCGCCTAATTAATCCAAGGATTTGATTTCCCTTTGAAGCTGCAATTCCGCACTGCTCTGAAATCTTCATATCAGCACTAACGGTTAACCCTAAGTCCTTTTCTTTTACAGTAGTACTTAGTACAGTACCCCCCATTGTATATTCTACCTCTTCGTTACCATGTCCTATGTGGAGGCATTTACATTTCCCAAAATTGAACATCATTTGCCACTTTTCAGACCATTTGATCAACCTGTCAAGATCATCTTGTAAATGCTGTCTATCTCCATCACTTTTAATCCTTCTAAACACTTTTGTATCATCCGCAAATTTCAACACCTTGCTTGTTATTTCATCATCCAAATCGTTGATGTATATTAAGAATAATATAGGACCTAATACTGATCCCTGTGGTACCCCACTCAATACTGATTTCCAGTTTGAAGCCTCCCCATCAACTACTACACGTTGTCTTCTGTCAATCAGCCATTGTTCTATCCAGTTTATTATACCATTTCCTATGCCATGGGCCTTTAGTTTAAGCAGTAATCTTTGATGTGGTACTTTGTCAAAAGCTTTTTGAAAATCTAAGTAGACGATATCTACTGGTGATCCCTCATCTACCCACTTAGTGATGTCTTCCAAAAAACATAACATATTTGTTAAGCATGACCTCGCTTTAAAAAAACCATGTTGAGATGGGTTTATCAAGTTTTGTTTAACAAGAAAATCCACCATGTGATCTTTAATTAGTCTTTCTAATAATTTACAAATCACTGATGTTAAACTCACTGGTCTATAGTTCTCTGACTTGTTTCTCGAACCTTTTTAGAATAACGGTATAATGTTTGCTTCTTTCCATTCTAAAGGAACCACTCCCTCTTCTAATGACAAGTTGAAAACTGTTGCAAGTGGTATGCTAATTTGTTCTACAATTTCCAATAGTAGTTTGGGTGGAATACCATCCACTCCAGGTGATTTATTCTTCTTCATAGCCCTTATTTTCTTAGCTATCATTTCCGGGGTTACAATTAATTGTCCTAAATAGTCTGAATCTGCCCCCTTGAACTTAGCCTCTGGTATTGGCAGTGAACTAATATCTTCCCTGGTAAACACTGAACTAAAGTACTCATTCAGGTCTTCTGCCATTATGAATCCCTCTGATATTATATTTCCAGCACTATCTTCTAGAGGACCGACCTTATCTTGAACTTTCTGTTTGCTTCGAACATACGCATAAAAACTCTTGCTGTCATGTTTTATATTACTAGCTAATTGTTGTTCATAGCTTCTCTTTGAATTTCTAATTTCAGCTGTAGCTTGGTTAAGTGCTTCTTTATAATTGTTGTAGTCTTCATCATTTCCAGTACATCTATATGACTTCCACATCATTTGTTTATACTTAATTTTTCTAATGGCTTCTTTCGATAAGTGTTTCTTTTTAGACCGTTTTCCTTGTTTTTTGAAGGGTACAAATTTATCGATTATGTACTTAATTTCACTCTTTAATATATTCCAGCATTCTGTTGCCGTCTTATTTTTCAGTGTCTTATTCCAGTCTATCTTTGCTAAATATTTCCTCATGTCCTTATACCTTCCTTTGTGGAAATTTCTCCTATACTGCTTTTTGCTATTCCTTTCTGATTTTACTTTGATGGTAAAATGTATCTGGTTGTGATCGCTACTCCCCAGTGGCTCACATATCTTGACATTGTCAACTAATTCATTCTGTGAGGACAAAACTATGTCTAACACATTCTCACCCCTGGTTGGTTCTAGCACATGTTGAGAAAGGAATGTATCTTGAACTAAAACTAAAAACTTGTGGTCCTCTCTCCCCATACTCTGTAGAGATTTCCATTGTATATGCCCATGGTTAAAATCCCCCATAATAATACAGTCCCGTTTGCTTACTTCCCTTATAGCGTTTTGTATATTTTCATTCTCTTCTATGCTTATGTTTGGACTTCGATAAACTAACCCAACTGTTAACGTTGAGTTTCCTGTAACTATGTTACACCAAACAGCTTCTTCGCAATCTGCTTCTCTTTCTAATTTTATTTCATAAGCCTGAATAGATTCTTTAATATATAAAATAACTCCACCTCCCTTTCTTCCTATTCTATCTTTTCTAAACATTACATATCCTGTCAGTCCCAATTCAGCATCTGATATATCGGTGGTGGTCCAGGATTCGGTTATACCTATTATATGAGGGTCAATATCTTCTACCATAATGTTTAGTTCATTTCTTTTGTTTACTATACTCCTTGCATTTAAACAAACACATTTATATCCAGCTTCAGAAGAGTTTTCCAGACTGTTATTTGTTGATTTATTTGTGCTGTCTTTATCTATGCCTCCATTTTCAGGCTTTTATGTGAGTCCCCCCTGCGAATCTAGTTTAAACAGATGCAACCTGTCCCACTGTCAACAGATTGCAGCAGATTCTCTGAGAAAACTGCTGCCCCCTTTCCACTAAGATGGAGACCATCTCTCATGTACATATCTTCCCTCCCAACAAAGTATCCCCATAAATCTGTGAATCCCACCCCCTCTTCTTCACACATCTGCTCAGCTAGTGCATTGATCGCCATCCTCTTGCAGTTTCTATACGTTGCCCCCCTTCCTCCCATTACTGGCAAAATTCCTGACAAAATAACCTGTTCGACTCTCGTCTTCTTTAGCTTCCTCACTAACTGTCTATACTTCTGTACTATCGCAGTTGTTCCCTCCCTGTCTGCATTATTTGTTCCTACATGTACCAGTATAGACCCCCCCCTTGCCTTGTCCCAATACCTTCTCTACCCTGTCAGTTACATGTTCAATCCTAGCCCCCGGTAAACAAACAACGATGTCCTTCCCCTCGCTCAGTGTCTTGTCCGTCTTTCTCATAATGGAGTCACCCATAAACACCCTCTCTTTCCTCATTGCCCCCTCAATCACTGCCTTAGAATAGCTCCTTCTTCGGTTTGCATCTGTCTGGTTGTTGTCTTTCCCCCCTGCCGTCTTCTCTCCTGTCACATTCTCTTCCGATCCATTCTTTCCTGTCGCTTTTTCTCTTGTCACCTTTCCTCCTGTCAGCGTCCCTTTTATCGACTTCTCTTCTATCACATTTGCTCTCGCTTCCTTCTTTCGTCCCGTCTCATTTTCCTCTCTCCTCTCCCGTTCCATCTTCCCTCCCTCCTTCTCCACAGTCACTTTCTTCCCTGTCACCTTCACGCTTGTCACGTTTTCTGTTGTCGATTTTCCAATTTCTTCCCCTCCAATCACCTTCTCTCCTCTCAATCTCCTTTCCTCAGTTTTCTTGCCACTGCTATTCTCCTTCAGTTTTGCAGTATCCTCACCTCTCTCCCTGTCGTCTCTTTCCATTCGACCTGCCTCCTTGCTAATTCCCATCTCCATTCCCTTCACAATATCTGTCAACCTAACTATCTCCTTCTGCAAACACTCCACCGTCCAACATCCAATGCACTGAAAGGTGAATCCTTCCTCCATGGTTTCTGCCCATGACTTTCCACACCCGGACCATGCAAAATCTACCCAGCTGTGGCTTGTTCTCACATAACCACCTCCTTTTTTATAAATGAAATCTCGTTCACTGATTCGTTACGTCTTTTGAACAATGCGTGGTAACCAAGGGCAGTTATTTCAGCAACATTCGGTTAAGATGGACCATGTGTGGACACACATTACAATAGGCCCTACATAATTTATTACAAAGAGAAAATAATAATATAATAATACTATTTTTTATTCCAGACAAGCATTGTGTCTATAAAGAAAAAAATACATTGGTAAAAACATTTATCTAAAAAATAATATATAAATAAAAACATGATATTACAATTTTGTACAAAACATTGACCAACTGATGCCGCAAATCTGACCTATTGTATATGTCGCTAGTAACAATACACTGAATAATAATATACCTGTAAATCATCGTGATTAAGCTAACAAAAATAGGTGTTCATATAATACATTTATATGATTTTACATTAGCTGTAGCAAACAGGTGGCCTGCGAGACCATCACCCCCTCCCTTGCGGCCTTCACCTGCCCGGACTGTGGTACGTCGTTCACACGGCGCAACAACTGGAAGCGCCACTTCGCCCGCGCCAGCTGTGGCCGCCCAAAAAGGAAGGCCGATGAGGCCCAACTAGGCGCGTCACTATACACTTTCGCTTAAAATGACGGTTCCTACCTTCTTCCCACCAAAAAGATGGCACCCTATCTACTTCCCGTCAAAACGACTGTTTTCCACTCATTTCCGCTAAAAAGGCGGCTCCCACGCACTTCCTGTCAACATGAAGTCCCGTGACATTACTTCCTTCAAAATGGCGTCCCCATGTATGTTTACTTCCGTCAAAATGGCGTCCGTGTATATCTTAACTTCCGTCAAAATGGCGTCCCTGTATATATTTACTTCCGTCAAAATGGCGGCTCCCACGCACTTCCTGTCAACATTGCGTTCCTTGATATTACTTCCGTCAAAATGGCGTCCCTGTATATGTTTACTTCTGTCAAAATGGTTTCCCTGTATATGTTTACTTCTATCAAAATGACGTCCCCGTATATGTTTACTTCCGTCAAAATGGCGTCCCCGTGTATCTTTACTTCCTGCCAAAATGGCGTCCCTGTTTAGCTTTACTTCCTGCTAAAAATCTCTCTCCCTATACACTTCTGTCAAAATGGCGTCCCGTGTTTGTTTTCTTCCGCTTAAATGGCGGCTCCCACATACTTCATGTCAACATATCTGCTTGAACCCTCTTCGTTCGACACATTATCTCCATATATTGATCGTCTTCCTATCGACTTCTGGTTACCGTACTTTTGGTCACAAGTTTTCCCTATCATAGAGTCTGTAATATTTAATTATTCTTGTAGAAATTCATCAACGGGCCCTTGTCCCCTAAGAGGCAACCGGCACCTACAGCCACCGCGACAACGCCGGCCCCGACAGCCACCGGGCCAGTGCCGGCCCCGACAGACACCAGTCACTTCGCCTGTTGTAGGTGCCAATCTACCTTCACCAGGCGCTATGATTTAAAAGTACACGTCAAGAAGGGGCGATGTCAGTAGTAGGTCGACAAACTGAAACAGCGGGAAGCGCACATTGAAGAAATAATGGTAAATTTATCATGTTTAAATATTTGTAGGTGCTCTTTTATGTTTTGTATACAATTATTAAAAGTAAACTTGTATTTATTTTCAGATGCTGCTACATAGCTCGTTATTTTCTATAACATTATTAAAAATCGATTTGTATTTATTTCACGCCTAATCACCTAATTAAAGCTCCCTTTAATTATTTTCAGTCATTTAAAAATTCCTTTGAGGAAAAAGACATTTTAAGTTGGGCTATTATGCAAAGGCCCGATTCTAAGTGGATATGCCATTTGGTAACACATTTTAAATTACAAAAGCATCATACCTGATCACTCTATTGGTTGCATACATGTCAAACTTCACGACTATTTCCTCGGGAATAAATGTTTACAAACTTTAACTAATGACAGGTCCCGAGACGGTATTTCTCCTTATGAAGATAATCTTTCTTTCTTTAATACTACCGCCTTACCAGCAAATAGTCCAAAGGTCGAATAGCTGGCTCGTCACGACATACTGTGAGTGTGGCAGTCAGTGTGGCATCCGGTGTCCCTGGATATAACGAACCACGCTGTTTTGTTAGTGAGGGTGATCCGAGCCAACTAGCCGACGTTTTCTAAATTATCTTTACGAAATTAGCGACACCGCTTACGAAATGTTGAAAACACATTATAATTTTGTTTCTGATGAATTAAAAAAAAACTAAAAGATATCAATAACCCCAGGCTAGATTGCTTGAACTTTCCTTATGCGAAATTCTAGATGACTGGACTCCTTTACCTATAATCACTGAAGAACAAATTTCAAAATTAATTGGTATGTTTCACGGATTTATTAGAGAAATAACCTGTCATTGCCTTTAATTATGTAAAATACGATTTGAACGTCATTAAAAATATATAACATCACACTTCCTGATAACCGACGTAGGTGACGAGACGGACGACAAGAATGAATCAGATACAAAGTATAAAACCTCTATGGTCGTGGTAATGTGTAATCTCATGTGTCTAAAAACAGCGACTTTGACATTTGTTGACATTATAAATTATTTGGCTCCCAGTTTTAGTTACGATAAAATTCTGAAAGCATACCGGTGCACACATACTTAAGGTTACTTTCCCTACGAGTGGGTGACTTCATTAAGTAAACTTAACTGTGAATCCCTTCCTTCAAAGGAAGTTTTTCACAACGAGTTGAAAAACGTAGATATTTCTGACGAAAATTACGCGTACTGCGAACAAATTTGGCGCGATCAGGATATGAAAACCTTTCGTGATTTTCTTATTTGGTACAACAATAAAGATAAAAAAATTGTTTTCTTTTTACAAATTGCGCCACATAGACATGTTTATATATGGTATTAGCGTTCCCGGTCTAACCATGAAATTTATGTTTGATGCATTACCACGTGACATTTATTTTAGTCTACTTAATTATAAGGATTCAGATTTACATGATATGTTAAACAGGCATCGTAGGGGCACCTATGGCCGATCTCCTATCAGAAACTAAAAAGAATACTACGTACTTGCGTAAATATGCCGAGGTCGTCGAAATGTGGGAATGTCAGTGGAAATAAATTCGAAAAAATTCTGATGTAAGAAATGTTATAAATTCAAAATTTCCTCACCGTAACCTGGAGTGGGAAATGACACAATATAAAGTATTGCAAAATGTAGTTAAAGGTCGCCTATTTGTCATGGTAGAGTGCAACAATTTCGTTCCAGATCATCTTAAAGAGTATTTTGGTGAACTGCAACCCATTTTCAAAAATATTGACATTACCCGTAACGACATCGGCCCCTACACGCGAGCTTACGCTGAAGAGCACAATGTATTATCTACTCCTCGGCGTACCATGGTGGCTTCGTATTTTGGTAAAACAATTCTTTTAGATACGCCTTTGTTGAAATTGTACTTGAAACACGGACTGGTCGTATCTCATGTTTATCAGGTTTTAGAATATGAACCCAGTCCGTGTTTCACGTCTTTCGCTGATGCCGTCTCGGATGCACGCCGCGAAGGTGACGTGCACCCGGACAAGGCCATTATTGGCGACAGAACGAAACTTCTTGGGAATAGCGGCTATGCTAAATGTATAACCAATAAGGATCTCCACAGAAAAATTGTATTTTGTGATGGTAAAATTACAAATTAACATACATCATTTTCGTCTTCTAGACCAATTACGGAATCCGTATACCAATTAACAATGAACCAGAAATCCAGTAAATACGACCTTCCCCCTCTTCAAATTGGTTGTATGGTTTACCAGTACGCAAAATTTAGAATGCTGGAATTACGATTTTATAGATTATTACGTAGTCCTCTCTTCCAATATTGCGAGATGGAAACGGATTCCGCATATTTGAGTGTAGCTTTTTCTTGTTTAGACGATTGTGTTGCCACAGCTAAACGAAAAGAATTCTTTACAAACATGGGCAGATGATTTTCTGCTGTTTGTTGTGACGCGCACGCGTCCTGTCATGTGACTTGTCGGTTGGAAGGAAAAGAACGGGTGCTTTGTGCAATGTGAATTACCTACATCATTCAAATGTGTTATTTCTTGAACTGCGGGTTTTAAAGGTATTTGATTTGATTGAACTGAAAACAGCTATGATAATATATAAGGCCCACAAGAGGTGTTTACCTATACATCTACAAAATTTGTTCAAGATAAGCTTGGGCTCAGCCTATATCATATCAAAAATATAAGGCAAGTTTTTGCAAGAAAAAAAAAAGGAAATTGTGTAACAATACATGGTGTGAAACTGTGGAACATGTTAGATGATAAAATAAAGACCTCTAACAGTACTACTACCTTTAAGAAGTTATATAGAAATAACATCTATGAAAAGTACACATTATTACTGTAATGTTGTAATTATATCATGACATTTGTATATTTCTTAAGTATGTATTAATTACTGACACACATTTAGTGAAATCGTTCAATCTACTAACAGTGTTGTACAAATATTGTTATTCTTCCTATTTTTTATATTGTTATAACATGGTAGTTATTAATGTATCGCATGTTATAAAAGGGATGGGGACAGTGTTTAATAAGTATAACACTTTAACTGTCTTCATTTCCACAATTGTAAAATATTGTTATAAACACATGTACCAGTTGATTGTGGAAATAAACATTCATTCATTCATTCATTCATTCATTCATTCATTCATTCATTCATTCATTCATTCACCATTGCAACTTCTTCTGTTGAATGGGTTAATGTGTACCTACAAAGTAGTTATACCAATAAATAATGCAAATATCATGCCAGGATTAGCAATATATGAGTTTATGTTATTAAGGAGTACAATTGTGGTATCACTGGAATTAATTATGAGTGTATATTTGAGTTCTGTGTATTTCAAAATCTGCTACATTAGGTAGTGAACGATGGACCATATTTTCAGGATATGTTATATTGTACATGTATTCAAACAAATCAATAAACGAAAGGTATATATTTGTATGTGTTCTAAGTTATCCGTATATAACAATGTAAATCGTAATACCCCACGATAATTATACTACTTTAACAAAATATTTAAGTGATTGATACTTCCACAAATGCTTTAGATGTCATTACAAACTAATGTAAAAAGCAATGTATTCGTTTCACTGTAAAGAATCGAAGGAACACACTATCACCATTTATGTACGCACATTTACTTGATTATACGTGTTATTTTAACATGTGTGATATACATGTATTTTGCATCAAGGATTCATGCCATAATCCAAACGTCCAAAATCAATAATGTTTATGTTCTATGTTGTATACATGTTCATAAAGCGTATACTTGCAAATCACCCGTTTCATGAAGCGTTCTTAAAGTTACGCAATTACTTAGCGTCACATTTTAACGTAAACTCCTATCTTCGCTTATATAAAAAAAATCGCGTCATTTACTAAGACAATATTCTTGGCGTTAAAATGTTCTTAGTCGCGTCATGAAACCGTGCCCAGCAGTGTGTATTATCCAAGTACGTCATTAGTTGAAAACCACACCAACAGCCACGTATTCTCTTCAGGTGACCCCCATTGTTGTACAGTGCATGACAAGGGTCCAGTACAAGACATCACAACAAAATAAATTGTATGCCTCCCCTGATTTAAGAATAGAAAATTTAATTGTGTTATTATAGTGAGTTAATATTTTTTCCATTTCTAAATCGGACTGGGAACATTTTCGGTAATATCAACCACATGCTCTTAATAATTATCAACCGAAAAGTCAAACTCCCTTTTATGACTTACTCACTTTCGTTGCCATAAACGGTGGCGTCGACAACCAGACGCGGTGTGATGTAGGTCAGTTCACTTTTTGCATTTGTCATTCATTTATTTTTGGGTATTGTGGCCCCGTCGAGTCTAAAGTGACACGCTGACTCAGACACGCGTGATTTCTCAGGCTTGTCGTTTCGGTTTAACAGTGCCATTGGAGAGATGTAGGCAAAATGCACATCAAAACTATTTTAAGGCATACAGCATCGTTACAGAAACACCACAACGCGTCTACAGTTACTATATAATATGTTTGTTCAAAATGACGAAAGTCGGAGAGAATGTGAAGTTCACGTCCACCGATAGGCCCAAGTCGTGATAGTGTAGAATTGTCAAATAGTTTTCGTACTGCAATGCTATTGACACAAGGATAGATATAATCATTATTGTGTCTGCGTCTACTCCATGTTGCCAAGTCTACTATGCATGGGTCGTTTACCAATGTTTATGCCGCACGCGCGTGGTTTCAGCGATTGTGAGGTTACGTTTTACGTATTATATTACGCGCTCATTAAGTTTTACATTCCGAAGAGGTTAGGAACGAACTTGGTTATTCAAAACTTCACATGAACTAGACACAATGACAAGCGATAAGGCTTGGAATGAAAGAACTGGGATATTTTGAAAAGATGTATGTGTTACGTCCTATTCTAGGTGTCGTAGATTAATTAATACCTAAAAGTTTGGCGCTCGAGGTTCAAGCCGTCTAGGGTTGAAACGTTTACCTACCCGCATACATACGCTAGCTCGATCATAAGTAGATTAATAGACTTATTTTGTGCCCTAAACCTGGATAGCTCGGTTGCATGCCAATTTGTCAACACACGGTTCGTCTTTCCATATCCTGTCGCTGCCTCAGTGCTGGGTGTATAATATCACCATGCAGTGACGGTGATGTTATGATACTTGTGTTTTCCTAGGACAGGTTTCATATTTTCAAAGTCGGTCCGTGTATAGATACCGTCTTTTCCTTTTTCGTTTTGAAATTGGCGAACGAAAAAAGCAAACAATGTTAGTTTTTCATATTTGAAGAACGAAAAACGAATACAATCTACTATTCGCGGTATTTCTAATACATGTTAGAAAACAAAATAACATTAAAACAAACCGTTTTTCGTTTTCACTGCATCATAATGAAAAACAAAATACGACTGCACTGTTTTTGCACTTAGGAAGGTTCTGCTGCCATACAGATTCGGCTAGGCGGCAAAAGTTGGTGGCTTCGGCGGGACAATTCGGTCGCACTGGCGGCATTTTGAAAACAAATTCGCTGAAATTGCATCGTTGCCGAAGTGTTATCGTTGCCGACGCAACAAATACGGCCGAATACTGGTCGTTTCGACGCTGTTGTTTGGTTTCGACTACTAAATTAATTATACTCAAATTTCCGTAGTAAACTACTTTATTAATTATTATGATTAGCAGAAATACATATTATAAAACTAGCATATGAGATTGTACTATTATGTGAAAGTGCTTGAAAATCTAAATAACAGTAAACCTATTTGAATGAAAATATTAATATTTTGGGAAATATACTGGAATTAAACGTTGCATTCTGAGATCGCCCATATTTTAAATTAAATAAAACTGTTCAGGGAATCGCCATGCCCCATACAATATCATAAACTATATATATATATCACTTTCCTCAACTCCACATAGCCTTGTTCACGTACTATGCAATTTTAAGATAAAACGGCGTTAAATATTAGCAAGTAAATATGCGTGCCATATTCCAGGTGAAAATACGTGGTCACCGGTAATTTTGACAAAAACACAATTTATCAAATAACACCAAATGCCAACTGATACATATGGCAGCAAATAGCTCATTCTACAATTCAACTTTAATTTAAAAAAATCTGACCCTTGTGCAAGATGTAAACAGTACATCATTTCTAGTTGGAAAGTATTATAAACAATCATACAATTTCGCAAGTAATAGCTTACCCCTAAGTTTTAGCGTTTTCTGTACAAATATCAGCTTCGTTTTCAAAAAATCACTCCACTAGCATCTAACTATAATCACTCCACTAGCATCTAATTGTAATCACTCCACTAGCATCTAATTGTAATCACTCCACTAGCATATAATTGTAATCACTCCACTAGCATATACCTGTAATTACTCCACTAGCATCTAACTGTAATCACTCCACTAGCATCTGACTATAATCACTCCACTAGCATCTGACTGTAATCACTCCACTAGCATCTAACTGTAATCACTCCACTAGCATCTGACTATAATCACTCCACTAGCATCTGACTGTAATCACTCCACTAGCATCTAGCTGTAATCAGTCCACTAGCATCTAACTGTCATCAGTCCACTAGCATCTAACTGTAATCACTCCACTAGCATCTAACTACAATCACTCCACTAGCATCTAACTGTAATTACTCCACTAGCATCTAACTGTAATCACTCCACTAGCATCTAACTGTAATCACTCCACTAGCATCTAACTGTAATCACCCCACTAGCATCTAACTGTAATCACTCTACTAGCATCTAACTGTAATCACTCTACTAGCATCTGACTATAATCACTCCACTAGCATCTAACTGTAATCACTCCACTAGCATCTATCTATAATCACTCCACTGGCATCTAATTATAATCCACATGTGTGTTTGTGTGTGTGTGTGTGTGTGTGTGTGTGTGTGTGTGTGTGTGTGTGTGTGTGTGTTTGTGTGTGTGTGTGTGTGTGTGTGTGTATGTGTGTGTGTGTGTGTGTGTATGTGAGTGTGTGTGTGTGTGTGTGTGTGTGTGTGTGTGTGTGTGTGTGTGTGTGTGTGTGTGTGTGTGTGTGTGTGTGTGTGTGTGTGTGTGTGTGTGTGTGTGTGTGTGTGTGTGTGTGTGTGTGTGTGTGTGTGTGTGTGTGTGTGTGTGTTCCTTGTTTAACTTCCACACAATCAAAACTTAGATGTAGTGGTTTGGTATATGTTCGTTTTATTTCTGTATCATTCCACAATATTGTAACCCCACATGCTGGGTGACCATGTATTATTCCATCCGAATAGCCAAATTAGATATAAAATCAATTGTGTTGTAATATTTTACAATACATTGTACACACAAATAAAAATTACATACACGCGCCCACACACACACACGCATGTACCACACACACACACACACACACACACACACACACACACACACACACACACACACACACACACACACACACACACACACACACACACACACACACACACACACACACACACATCCACACGCACACGCACACGCACACACACACTCACGCATATTGAATTTATTTTTCGAAAACAAAAACTGATATTTGTAGAGAACATTATGTTTATTAATAACATTTAACGGCCAATTATACTTTAATCTTTCAAATATTTTAGAGAAAATAAGTACTTTCGAAAATAGCCAAAAGTTAGAACGCTGATGTGTTTCCCTAATTTTGTAGAGTCAGTATTGTTGTTATTTTCAGAATACAAATACGAACGTGTTGCACACCAACAGAAACCGTTAACAAATTAGGAGTAACCTTTTACTTGCGAAATAATAGATGACGTTTTTAAATAATACTACCGAACAAGAAATGAGCAACTGATTAGATATTGCGTGACACTTCACTGCCGGTCAGATTCATAAATTTAAAGTTGCATTGCGAGTTTAAGTACTATAATTATTGTTAACAATTTTAAATGAGAGTGAATGTACATCAACTCTATTTACTTATTTGATCATACTTGCTAAGGTTTGTGTCATTTTGGAATTTGATATATTATTCGATAAATTTTATGTTTTTGCTAAAATAACCGGTCGTATATCCAGCAGAATATGGCACGCGGATGAAAAATGAATTGTTCATCTTTGGCGCTGCTTTTAAAAGGTTACATGCAGTTGAGGAAAATGATATATATGTATATGAGTATATGAGGCATGTTACTTCACCGGAAATGTGTATTCGACCTCAGAATGCAACGTCAATACGAGTACCGTTGTTAAAACACTAATAAATGCATTCATGTACACGTTACTATTATTTAAATTTTCAAACATTTCCACATAATAGTACGATATTATATTAAAAAACGAAAATGGAAAAGACGGCATATACACGGACCGAGTTATATAGTGCATTCGCCTAAAATAACATCGGTTACTGAGCGTCAGTACGGACAGGGAAAAGAGGAGGTCGACAGTGTGAGTGATAGAACACAGAACGAACTAGGACAATGAACGAAGAAAGAACGCTGTAACGAGCGAGGAGGGCACACGTGTTGAAATGTTCGCATGCAACTAATATATCCCGGTTCGGGAGACAACGTAAGTGTGATAACATAACTGTGTAACAGGGGACTGTGTGAGCCGGCGGGACACCCGTGGAAGAGAGTAAAGGTTGCAGCCACGTTTACTGGTCGAATTTCCATGTCTATGTTGAATCATAGGCGCCAGAAACGGGGAGGGGGCTGAGTCTGCCAATATTTTGTGGGGGACTGGATATAGGATTAGCACTCCTATATTTAGAGAAAGGCTGGATTGTTTGGTGTATTTATTTTGCAGGGCTAGCTATACGATTAGCCCCCTAAATATTTAAGAAAGGGGTGTATTTTGGGGTAAAATTTGATTTGTTTTAAGCGTGAAGGTATTTTGTTTTGCGGGGCTCAAGGGAAGGGTAACTTGATTTTTTTGATAACTTGAACGTTGGGATTTTGGCGAATTTCAAGGTGGGTGCAATTGGAAGTGTTTTTTAGAGCCTGAATGGGGGAACTTTTGACGATTTTTGGTTAGTCTCAAAGTGGAGCAGTGAGCTTAAAAGTGGTGTTGTTCCGGCGCCAGTGTCGATGTATGTGGTAAATATAATAATAATAAATGATACTATATTTTATTTGGTATAGCGCCACATCCAGTATTGTTCGTGACGCTTCACAACATATATAGACACGTCGTAAGGCTTAGCTGCTAAGGTTGTTCTTGTGGCTCTGTCAAACGGAAACTACATGCAGCAGAAATCACGAGTGTCTGAGTAATCGTCGTTTTTATGCACTGTGAGTAATGACCCCGTGGCTACGTCGTCAACAAAGCTCGCGTATTGCGCAAACGGAATTGGCTATTCGACCATTGCAAGTAAATTAAGATAACTCATTGTAGGTAATTGTACCACGGTTACATTATAAATGAGATGCAGATAATAAAAACGGGTGAGTAATTTATTACTTGACCTCTGTCAGATCACATCGATTAGTCATATTAATCAAACAGCAAATCAAGTGATACATCATCTGGTAATAAAATAAAACATGCCAGTGATATATGATGATTTGGTAATAACATCAAACATACCAGTAACACATGATTTGGTGATAACATTAAACATGCCAGTGATACATGATTTGGTAGTAAAATCGAACATACCAGTGACACATGATTTGGTAATAAAATCAAATATGCCAGTAACACTTGATTTGGCAATAAAATCAAACATGCCGGTACATAATGTTGTGATCAAATCACATATGCCATGATATATATGATTTGTTAATAAACATACCAGTGATGTATGATACGGCAGTAAAATCACAGATGTCAGTGATGCGTGCTTTAGTAATAAAATCAAATATGCCAGTTATATACGATTCGCTGATGTAATCAAACATGTCAATCACTAGCGTCGGAACAAAATTAAGATTGAAGGAGCTCGACGAATTCGGGCATTTTAATTCAACGAAAACCGCAACTGGTTCCGGAGTATTCTTGTCCCGTTACAACGGACAGTCTCATTGGCATTGGGGAGCGTATCCATCAGGCGGATGTGACGAATTGGTGTGCCTTCGCAGTTGAACAATCGTTTGACTGTTGATAAGTCAACGGCTTCCTCGTTCACGTAATACCGGTCATCTGTTGCGATGAATGACAGTTTGTTTAATATTAGTAACTGTTCACACCGTCTGCTTGCGTTTTGTCATAATATAGGTGAACTTTATTTTGAGAATAAAATGCTATCATATAGCGAAAACTTCGTGAACATATTAGGCCCTATATGAGATAATACTCTTATAATGATTAAAGGCCATAAAATGTGCTCAGTCCCTTAATAACAAATGGTTGATACCCTTTCAAATGATGATATTGCCAAAATGTTTAAATATCGTATATGAACATACGACATAAAAAGAGCCTTTAAATTTGCCATTTTACGGAAATTCCCGAGCGATGCCGGGTTTGCATTTGTTGCTGAAACGTGAAGTTAGTCGTGGTTCCGCCGTGAGTTAGTGCAGCGGCTTCACGCCTGCGGCCCTGCGCAGTCGCGCGGTGTCATGTAAACAACTCGATACAAATGGCGGCTTACTCGAGTAGTTCAGAGAGCGATGTAAATTTTGACGCGATCACGAAACGTTTGATCATATATATTTCGGTGACAGTGAGGATGACATTGCCGAGATCGACAATGTTGATGTTAGTCAACGCGGTCTGGCACCATACAGATATGAGCCAGTGAAGAAGCTCCGACAACTGACCGGGCCCACTTGGGCAGATTCGCCGGTAACCGATTCGCCTTCGCCTCTGTTGTGTTCTTCGAAGGAACGGCAGATTTATTTACATCTTACTTACGCCTGAAACCCATATTCCACTGTACGAAGCCTTCGAAGTTGTCAGGTGCAACGACATGCGAACCACAAATAATGCTAGTTGCCGTAGCATGCGTCCAGTCGGCCCTGCCGTTTCGAACAAAACGTTCCCATTTCTGCCGAGTAACTGGCTCTTTGGGAAATTTGTGCACATAATGGCCAGTCAGATTCGAATTGTTGCAGTTTCCAACAACACATTTGTTCACCATTTCTATATGTGAACGAATGTATACTAGTTCAAACAACCACCAAAGAAATCCAGCCGCCGAGAACGCTTGCGATCCCGTGAATGTTTTCCACAACTGACGTCACGATTCTGCACCTCACGGCATTTCCGGAAAACAGGCTTTTCGAAGCCTGCACCAAGACAGGTCCCGTTTAATGTCAATTTTAGAAATGTTTCAGCAAACGTGTGGTTTCGGGGTTGTCATTATATTGCAGAACATATATGTACATGACTATTTTTATACTTATTAGCAATTTTTTTATTCCAGGATATGGCCTTTAATCGGTATAAGTGAGGTGAAGTTGTGACTCTGCATTTTACAGATATTACGATGTCACCACCTGTCTACGTAATGATGGCAGCTCTGACGTCATTATTGCTGGTCACACTCATCACATTTTGCGGCGACGTTTTGGGGGACTCGTCACCGCGCCCACTCTGTCCAGCTAAGTGCTATTGTGACGGAAGTGACGTATCATGCAGCCACAGTTATATAATAGACATCCCGCAATTTCCTGTCAACACGAGAAGAATTTGGATTAAGGGGAACAACATCACGCGCATTCGAGCAAACGCATTTTCGGAACTTTACAAACTGACGACAATATACATACAAGTAAACAACATTCAAACAATTGACGAGAGAGCTTTTAAGGGACTGCATTTGCTAACAACACTGAGTCTGCAGGAGAAATCGTTGTCGTCCTTAGAAACAGGAGTATTTCGCTTCTTCCATAAATTAAAGATGCTAAGCATGCGCGCAAAACTGATAAAGGTACCACAAGGAGAGATATGTATGTTAAAACAACTGCAACGGTTAACACTAGGGATGTTTCTGTTCCCTTCTGTGAAATTCGATCGCTGTTTTGAAGATCTTACAAAACTGAGAATGTTGACGTTGTTTGATATGGAACTGATTAATATATCTCGTGCGACCTTTCATCCCTTCCGGGCTTACTTGGCAGAACTTCACTTGAACAAGTGTGGACTACGTCGCCTGGATGATGATACGTTCAACAACTTTTCAAAATTAGCAGTACTTAGTTTGTGCGATAACGCTATAATATCTCTGCCGAACAATATATTCACGCCACTAACCAGATTAACAAATCTCAATATTGCCAAAAACAAATTGAAAACTATCTCGAGCGAGCTACTGCGTCCTTTACGATATTTGAAATACCTGCTCATTGGGGATAACTCTTGCCTGAACATGACATTTGGAGAAGAATTTCTCAACATGACTCAGCTGCGACAGATTAGAATTAGACGCATAAAGCTGACGTCACTCGATAATGATACGTTTCGCAACTTACGTCACTGCCCCCTCAGCATCGTAGATATGTCTACATGTTCCATAAGGACCATCAGCAATGGCGCGTTCCTACCGCTTCGCACACTTACCTCGTTGTCCCTCGACTCGAATCCCTTAAACGGCACCGTCTTGCGTAGTGCATTTTGTGGTCTGCAGGCATCAACACTGCGTAGACTCAGCCTTTCGAATGTAAATTTGCATGACTCCTCAACAACATTATTTGAAGGTCTGAACAACAGCAATATATCGAATCTCGTGTTGAAAGGATCACGCATCACAACCATCAAGAGAGGAGTGTTCCGCAACCTTCGTAAAATAACTACATTAGATCTGGGCAATAACGAGATCCAGAAGATCGAAGATCACTCATTCGAGGACTTGGTTAGGCTCTCGAAGCTTACCATCGACAGGAACAAATTAGTTGAGCTGCTTTCGGCCAAGCGAATTGGCGTCTCACGGGGTCTGTCATGGCTCAGTATGAGACAGAATTCGATTGAGAAAATCGACGATAAATCGTTGGTCGGCTACGACAATTTGACGATATTGGTTATGTCGGGTAACAGCATCAGAACGATCAGCGCAAACGCGTTCGCATCGACACCTCGTCTGAAGGTGCTAAATCTCTCGGAAAATAAAATCCGCTACATCCGATCGGGCACCTTCGATATGCTCCAAGATTTGGAGAAACTCGATTTAAAACGCAACTCCATCCAGATTGACGACCCGTCACTGTTTCAGGTAAGATAGTAGTAGGTCTATACTTCTGTGGATTAGAAATCGTGAACTGTAGTTATTCTATCGTTTTTAGAGAATACGATGGCATACGATGCCTCATTGAACTTAGCTGTTGAGGGGTGGATATCAATGAATACGCAGTTTTTGTTCAGTAACTGCAGCGTAGCTGAATGTTTCACGCAGAAATGTTGTTATAATTTAAACAAAAAGTTTCCAGTTAGTGAAGTGTGCAAGGGCTTCACTGTGTGCATTAATATTATTACCTTTAACTATGTCACCAGACTGACAATTAAATGTTTCAATGAAATTGCAATTAGACATCGGTGGAGAAATGATGCTCCAATATTAATACACACACACACACACACACACACACACACACACACACACACACACACACACACACACACTCACAAACACACACACACACACACACACACACACACACACACACACACACACACACACACACACACACACTATTAAAATATTACATAGATTAAAAAAATTGTTTTGATGTGTATTTTCAGCGCATGGACGGCCTAATGGTTCTGGACATCTCCGAGAACTCCTACTTCGGTCGGCATCTTCCAACGTTCCGGTCCGTCTTTCAGAATTTGCGCAACTTGAAGAGCATTAATCTTTACGGGTGCGGGATCAACACGCTGTCGGTCGGCATGTTTATCAACACAACGCAGGTAGAGAACCTCGGTCTCATTGGCAACGCCATCAAGTCGTGGAACCCGGACGTGTTTGCACCGCTGCGCAATCTACGGAAACTTACTCTGTCGCAAAATAACATTGTTTCTGTGAATGTAGCGTCGTTTTCACAGTTGACGTCCCTGTCCATGATTGCCCTGTCGTTAAACCCGTTTGCTTGTAACTGCGACTTGTTGTGGTTCCTAGAATACGTACAGAACAATAACATCTACGTTATGGACATCGGACATGCGTCGGCATACATTTGCGCCTCGCCGGAGTCCTTGCACGGATTGCCCATTTTACGTGCCGGACTGTTGCCCACAGATTGCGTCTCCCACGCCGACCTCATTGTCACCTTGTCGACGGCGGCGGCCATCGCCCTGTCGGCGATTGTGTTTACGCTGCTGTACAGAGGCCGCTGGTACATCCATTACTACGTTTTCCTGATACGCTCGCGACGTCGCCGTTACTCCGATTTAGTTGAAAGCAGTTACGTCTACGACGCGTTCGTTGCCCATAACAGTAACGACGCATCCTGGGTCGTTAGACATCTACTGCCGCGACTCGAGGCAGAAGGTCGATATCGGTTGTGTCTACACCAACGAGACTGGTCCATCGGTCGAGAGATCAGCGAGAACATCGTTGAGAGCATCGAAGCGAGTCGCAAGGTGATTGTCATTCTCTCCAACAACTTCGCTCAGAGTCAGTGGTGTCGTATGGAGTTGGAGATGGCTAATCATCGTCGCCTCAGCAACTGGCGCAACTGCCTCGTTCTCGTGCTGCTCGAGACGATCTCGCCGGAGAACCAGACTGCCACCTTGCGGAGTCTGCTAACAACACAGACGTACCTGGAATGGAACGAGAGAGCGGAGGAGAAGTTTTGGCGGGCGTTGAAGAAGGAGCTCCGACCGCCACCAGGGGCGCCACCTATTCAAATGCGATCATTTGGGGTGGTTGACGGATGGGTGGAAGGAGGTGAATAACCAGGTGTGTAGTTAGAAAAGGGATGAGGAGGGAGGGAGTGATACTGTTGCTATGACTAAACCTGGTTCAGTGTTGTACCTTCAAATGTGACGTGGTCAGGCACGAACTTCTCAAGCGTCATATTATCGACATAATGCGTGTTCGAGGTACACAACATTGATATCTTTGTTTTTGTGTGAATAACTCGGCTATTTCTAACGATCTTCGATGCGAATCTCTTGAAATTCAGCGCTTATCAATTAAAAAAAATTCTGTGGAAATTAATTAAATCAGCAGAGGTATTTTATAACAAACATTGTTGTAAATATTCCGTTAGTCACTGTGTTTGTGTAATTAACTTTGTTTCAGGTTGTGAGGTTATACACACAATGTGCTGCCTCTACTTCAAAAGGTGTAATCAGTTACCTATGTTTGTTGTTTTTTGGTACGCACAAATATAATGGCAAGTCGTTCTACAGTTTTACTGAATGCAATTTGCGGGGCTGTATACCTTCGAAGTATATGTAGTGTAGCATTAAGAACAATATATAAATATATGTTAGTTAATCGTGAAACATTCGTCGCGTATTTCCATTCATAATTACCATTGTAACCTTTTTAGACGTATTCTTGTTCTCTTATCTACACACGTAAGACCTCCATTGTATAGGATATGGTCATTTGTATATGTACATTTTAAATCAAAGTACACAAAACATATACCGATTTCGTTGTTTGTCCAGTATTACCAGGCACCACTTCGCAAACTGTAGTGCACGCACGTATGTCTAAAGACAACAAAAACGGTACAGTCGTTCGCTTAAATACGCGCGAGCATGCACGCACGTACACATGGGCACACATTTTTATATCGTGTTTATCAAAATGTGAGCCTGCGAACAATGTCACTAATTATGACTAATAGTTATAAGCCTAGCTATTTCATGAATACAACTGTATGGAACAGTGTACCCTTGTGTTCTCGGATCGAGTTCATCAGCAGAGACGAAAATAAATAACGTCTTGAATCGAAATCGATGAGATCTGATTGTTATTTCGTGATAACATTGATACGTTTGTACAAACACGTAGCTCGAAGTCAACATAGGCACACTTCAAGTATATTCAGACGGCAACATATCGCCGCGATTTTGATCAGATCGTTTGACTTGAAAGGTGGGCAAAAACCACCTGTAGTATTGTGTGTGGCTTAACCGTGCACAGCATATGACGACGTTTACTAGAATAGGTTGTTCTAACATATGTAAAATTAATTTATGTTTAGACTAGAATATGTTGTTCTAACAAATGTTAAATTTATTTATGTATAGACTAGAATAGGTTATTCTAACAAATGCTAAATTTATTCATGTATAGACTAGAATCGGTTGTTCTAACAAATGTTAAATCTTTTCATCTATAGCCATAATGCCTTCGGGATTAGCGGAGGCGATCAATTGCATTACCATGCTAATAAATGGTTAATTTAATGATTTTTTATTATTTACCTGGGATACGCGATATTAAGCATCAACGGAATAAGGGGGTTTGGCTGCGGTAAATTGGTGAACAATACAACATATATATATATATATATATATATATATATATATATATATATATATATATATATATACAAGTAGCATACTAGGTGGTCCAGCAGGGACCGAATGATTATGATCGGTGTCAGTGCAATGACGTCATATCTAGGTCAAGGTCAAATAGCGCCACCTGGCGGATAGGTGAACTACAAATAACGCCGTTCCCCCAGCAAAATTTTCATGAACTAAATAAATAGGTCAAATAGCGCCCCTAGCGAAATTTTGATGAGTTAAATATAGTGCCCCATAGCGGAATTTTCATGTTAAATATAGTGCCCCTAGCGGAATTTTCATGAACTAAAAGTAGCCCCTCCCCCCGTAGCGGAATTTTCATGAACTAAATATAAATACTGATTAAATTCGTGCCTTTTATTTATTTTTACTATAAAAATAAATCAAATACGTCAATTTATAGGTAATTGCGCATGCGCAATGGTATTTATACCCTGCTGATGCTCAATGGCAGAACCCTGAGCTCGTTTGCTATATAAATTAAACAAGAGTGGATGTAGTTGGTAAAGGTCATTTAATAATTGTACCAACAGGAATTAAATCACATACACGATGAGATAAAGCAGAACAAATCATATTCTCATCGAGGTACTACACAAACAATTATCAAATGACAATCAGATTAGCAAAGGTGGGGTGGCCATTTTCCCCCCCACCATGTATAATCGATAAATTGGACAACAGTATAAAGTACTATACTGGAATCACGGTAGGTAATACATCAAAACCTACTTTAAACATGCCTCTCAAACATTACGACAACTAAAACAACTACTTATCAATCCTACTTTATTTTCCGCCCTAAAAACCCTGCGTACACTTGCTGCTGTGTCATCAATAAGGAGGAAAAAGCCTTCAGGCAAAACCTCGGGTACAGTATATGAGCAGGGAAAAGCGTCACAGAAAAATTACCGGTACATAGACCGTATCACAAAAATTAACATTGAAAACAGAGTATAACAATGTGATTACATGTTATACAACATTAGCAAAATGGTGGTAGAGAGGGGAGGAAGGTGGGATAAATTTAATCTTCCTTTGTGTTGAAAAACAAAGACGTGTTACGCAGTCGAATTCCAACACAAAGGGAACGGTCCCAGCTCGGCCTCGTTTTGAGTCCGGGTAAGTATTTACGTAATCCGGACCGTTGTTAGACTATCATTGAACAAAACGTTTATAGGCATCTTCGCCTCACATTGCATAAATACAATTTTTACGTATGTAAAAATAATCATTTATACCCTGCTGATGCTCAATGGCAGAACCCTGAGCTCGTTTGCTATATAAATTAAACAAGAGTGGATGTAGTTGGTAAAGGTCATTTAATAATTGTACCAACAGGAATTAAATCACATACACGATGAGATAAAGCAGAACAAATCATATTCTCATCGAGGTACTACACAAACAATTATCAAATGACAATCAGATTAGCAAAGGTGGGGTGGCCATTTTCTCCCACCGGCCTCCAGCAGTAGAGGCCCACCCCCCACCCCAGGGCTGGTATATTTTCTCACGTCGCATAGGTGTTGGACCATTTTTCAGGTATATAGCGCTCCCTGACGTGTACATTTACAACTATAAAATACGATCAATCTTGACGAATAGGTAGATAACTAGAAACAAATTGTCAAATATTATGTCATTTCCGGTTATACTACAGGTCTACGACCTTCCCATAACCCTTCCTGTTACCGTACAATTTCGCAATGTCGTTTTTAACCCTACTTCCTCTTACCGTAGAGTTTCACGATGTATTTTTAAGCCTACTTCCGGACTACTTTCCCATAACCCTACTTCTGATTACCGTACACTTTCTCGATGTATTTTAACCCTACGTCCGGTTACCATACAGTGTTCACAATGTCTTTTTAACCTTACCTTCCCATCACCCTACTTCTGGTAAACTTTAAAACCCTAATTTCATAACCCAAAACTTATCTTGGTCTTAAAACTTGGTCTTAAAATCTAGACCCCAAAACCCTACTTCTATCGTGGGAAAATAGGAGTATTATTTTACTAAGGCTGAGGAAGAATGCACTCGGTGCCCTCAATTTTTTCAGCATACGTGTTACATTCCCAACTGTAGAAACGCTTGGTGATGCTAAATATAGCAATCTTGCAACAATGTATTACAGTCTGACGTACGCTTTTCATTGGTTCATGTAAAATGGCGGGAAATTTGTGAAAATGGCGGGAAATCGGTGAAAAAGGGCGGGAAATTTCATTCGATGGTGATTGGTCCATCGTATTGTTATCACGTGATTTTTCATATTCCTATATAAGACCGTGGAGATGATTTGCTTGTCATTCGTCATTCGACGTAGTTATGACATGCTACACTCGTAACGAGAGAAGACAAGGGTGGTCGTACGCCGACGCGGCCAGAGGGCCTCAGCCCGTCGTTAATAACGTGGCGGGGTTGGCCCCCATCACATACGCATTTCCCCCGCTACCGGCGACGGCCTCGACGGCGTTAACCCTGGCGCCTGCAACATATGCAACCCTGGCGCCTGTACCACCAACCCTGGCGCCTGCAACACCAACCTCGGCACCAGCATCACGACTGTCCCTTATAGTAGGTCTTTATTAATATTATATATCCATTTTACCATTTTTCGTGTGTATAAATATCTAGCATTAAGATACTTATGAAAACACGACGTCTAATAACAATCCTTCGTACATTTAGAACCTCAACTGTAGGGCTCTGCCGGCGGAATCTCCCGTGGCTGTCACGGCGCCCGCCCCTGCGGGATCACCACCTCACTCCCGGGCAGGCTTTCAGTGCCCTGATTGTCGGGCGTCCTTTACACAGCGCGACAGTTGGAAGCGCCACGTCGCCCGCGGCAGTTGCGGCCGCCCAAAAAGGACGACCGAGGAGGCCAAGATGGACGCGCTTGTGGTGAGTTACTATACACTTTCGCCTAAAACAGCGGCTCCTACCTTCTTCCCACCAAAAAGGTGACTCCCTATGTACTTCCCGTCAAAACAACGGTTTCCCACACATTTCCGCTAAAAGGCGAAGATTTGTAATAATAATATTTCTGTACCTTTTATACTTCACAGGAAATAACGTATAAGTGTAATCTATATTTCACGCTATGAATAATACTAAAATTCATAACCTGGCGTTGACAACTGAAAATGATCACAAATAAACAGTATGCTTGATTATCTCATGTAATCTTTAATATTCTAAATATCATTGAAATATTCAAATTTCGCCCCCTTTTATTATTTCCTGCAAGGTCGGGCCAATCTAGTACTTGTTAATATCCGGGTACACAATATTCTGTCACGTCTTTGCTTCCAAGATTATGGCCTCCTACATGATCCTGTAATTTTTGTCAACAATTTATATCCATTCAACTTGTCACCTTACTTCCAGTCACGTAACTTCTTATCATCGTTTCCTACCTGTCCTTGTATCACCGTATCTACCAACAGTGTACTATTCTTATGCAATCTTTAATATTCTAAATATTATTGAAATATACTTGCAGAACTACATTCAAGGCCCGCTACCACCAAAGCGGAGACCAGTGGTCTCTGTGTCGACACCAACTTCCGAAACGGCCGCTGCTGCAACTTCTACTCACGCGACCAATGTCACAACTTCTACTCACGCGACCAATGTCACAACTTCCGCTCCTGCCACCACTGGCCCGAACTTTACCAGTGACTTTCCTGTGTTCGAAATTAAGAAACGCTTGCACGTCACATAGCACGTAACGACTTTGAACTCTCAACACGCCAATGTCTCATTTGCGAGACAGACGATCCTAGTCAATTTCACCACGATTGCATGTTACCTTATGACATTATAATTTACCTGCACTTTGAAGAAGCTGTGGAGGCCATTAATTCAACTGCAGTGATGAAAGACTGGTTGAGTGTTTTGTTAGACGCATATCTTAAACTATCCGACATGACATCCGAACAGTTGTGTATTATAAAGAATTCTTTTTCGGAACAGTCACGAAACAAAATGAAGCAAATGGTGCTGGCAGTAATGGAGGATGATCTGTATACAAATCTGTCTTCTGCTTTTAGGAGACCTTTGATGACATTAATTCAACTGCAGTGATTAAAGATTGGTTGACTGTTAAACTAGAGGCAGGTTTTAAACTATCCGACATCACGTACGAGCAATTGTGTACTACGAAGAGTTATTTGCAAGACTTTGTATCAGAACAGTGGCGAAACAAAGTTCAGTCTCTGATTCTTCCAGTTATTTGCAAGACTTTGTATCAGAACAGTGGGGAAACAAAGTTCAGTCTCTGATTCTTCCAGTTATTGAAGGTGACCTGTAAATACGTTTGTGTTGTTCACGATTAAAATGTACAAACCTTATCTTGTGTCATTTTTTGTAGTATGATGCACAACATACTTTGGCAACCTTACTAATAGTCTTACACTTCACGGCTAAAGAGAGACTACCCGTATTTTCAATAGTAGGGTCATCGATTTGCTTAAAATAGGTTCGTGTACTATATGCAATACACAGGAACAGTATCAACGAGTTACACGAAACAAGCTTAGACCAAAGACTTTCATGAACCAAACTTAGAACAGCGAGCGTCACGAACCAAACTTAGACCAACATTCACCTAGATACACTAGTCAATTCAGGCAATTCACCTAGATATATAGATCAATTCATACAATTCACCTAGATATACAGGTCAATTCAGTAACAAACTCGCAAACAAACCTACACACATACTTTTAAACTTACAAATTTGCAAATTTACTCTAACAAACTTGCAAACAAACCTACAAACATATTTTTAAACTTACAAAGTTGCAAACTTTCACTGACAAACTTGCAAACAAACCTACAAACATACTTTTAAACTTACGAAGTCGCAAACTTTCAATGACAAACTTGCAAACAAACTTACAAACACACTTGTAAACTTACAAAGTTGCAAATTTTCACTGGGAAAACTTGCAAATAAACGTACAAACATTTTTTTTTTTAACTTACAAAGTTGCAATCTTTCACTGGCAAACGTGCAAACAAACATACAAACATATTTGTAAACTTACAAAGTTGCAAACTTACTCTGTCAAACTTACAAACAAACTTACAAACATACTTTTAAAATTACATAGTTGCAAACTTTCACTAACAAATTTGCAAACTAACCTAAAACATACTTTTAGTTTTACAAAGTCGCAAACTTTCATTGACAACCTTGCAATAAAACCTACAAACATAACTTAGAACAGCTAGTTGCACTCAAAAAACAATCACTCAACTCCCTCAACTCACTCATACAACTCACTCAACTCACTCAAATTACTCAACTCACTCACTCAACTCACTCAAATCACTTATTCAACTTACTCAAATAACTCAATTTTCTCACTCAACTCACTCAAATCATTCACTCTAATCACTCAAATCTCTCAAATCACTGACTCAACTGACTCAACTCACTCACTCACTCAAATCACACAATTCAATTCAGTCAGCTCACTCACTCAAATCATTCAAATCACTCAAATCACTCACTCAACTCACTCACTCAACTCACTCAAGTCACTCAAAAACTTACAAAGTCGCAAACTTTCACTGACAAACTTGCAAACAAACCTACAAACATACTTTTAAACTTACAAAGTTGCAAACTTTCACTGACATACTTGCAAACAAACCTACAAACACACTTGTAAACTTACAAACTTGCACTGACAAATTTGCAAACAAACTGACAAACATATTTTAAAACTTAAAATAGGACTTAGAAATGTTCATGGTTGACAGGGCTTAGACCTTTTAATAGTTCGTAGAGCTTAGGAATTGTTACAGTTCGTAGGACTTAGAAATTTTTCATAGTTGGCAGGATTAGACATTTTTACAGTTCGTAGTACTTAGCCATTTTTATAGTTGGTAAGACTTAGAAATGTTTATAGTTGGTACGACTTAGACATTTTTACAGTTGGCAAGGCTTAGACATTTTTATAGTTCGTAGGACTTAGACATTTTATAATTCTTAGGACTTAGAAATGTTCATAGTTCGTAGGACTTAGAAATTATTATAGTTGGTAGGACTTAGAAATGTTTATAGTTGGTACGACTCAGACATTTCTATAGTTGGCAGGGCTTAGGCATTTTTATAGTTCGTAGGACTTAGACATTTTTATAGTTCGTAGGACTTATAAATGTTTTCATAGTTGGCAGGATTTAGAAATGTTTATAGATCGTAGGACTCAGAAATTGTATAATTCGTAGGACTTAGAAATGTTGATAGTTTAACAAGATTTAACAAGATTGCCACCCAGAGAATTAACTCTAGGTAGCAGGTGGACAAGGAAGCCCTTGGCTTTTCGAGAGTCCGACCTTTTTATCTATGTGTATCCCGCCCGTCTGAGGTATGTGTCGATTTTATTTTTAAACATATTCACGCTACTAGCACCCACACAATCAGCAGGTAATCTGTTCCATTCATTTACAGTTCTTTGTGAAAATGAAAACTTTCTTATATCCAATCTACTCTGCTCCTTTGCTAATGCAAGATCATGTCCTCTAGTCCTTCTATCTTTCTTAACTGAGAAAAACATATTTCTATCAATATTTTCATAACCCTTCAATATTTTAAACACTTCTATCTGATCTCCTCTCAATCTCCTGGTCTCTAGTGTTGTTAAACCGCATTTTTTTAGGCGTATTTCATAACTAAGATCCCTCAGATTTTGTATCATTTTAGTTGCTCTCCTCTGCACTCTTTCTAGCATATCTATGTCCTTCCTGCGATATGGCCTCCACGCTTGAATACAATATTCTAAATGAGGCCTAACTATTGTTTTGTACAGCGGTATTATTAGCTCTTTTTCCTTATACGTTATGTTTCGCCTAATTAATCCAAGGATTTGATTTCCCTTTGAAGCTGCAATTCCGCACTGCTCTGAAATCTTCATATCAGCACTAACGGTTAACCCTAAGTCCTTTTCTTTTACAGTAGTACTTAGTACAGTACCCCCCATTGTATATTCTACCTCTTCGTTCCCATGTCCTATGTGGAGGCATTTACATTTCCCAAAATTGAACATCATTTGCCATTTTTCAGACCATTTCATCAACCTGTCAAGATCATCTTGTAAATGCTGTCTATCTCCATCACTTTTAATCCTTCTAAACACTTTTGTATCATCCGCAAATTTCAACACCTTGCTTGTTATTTCATCATCCAAATCGTTGATGTATATTAAGAATAATATAGGACCTAATACTGATCCCTGTGGTACCCCACTCAATACCGATTTCCAGTTTGAAGCCTCCCCATCAACTACTACACGTTGTCTTCTGTCAATCAGCCATTGTTCTATCCAGTTTATTATACCATTTCCTATGCCATGGGCCTTTAGTTTAAGCAGTAATCTTTGATGTGGTACTTTGTCAAAAGCTTTTTGAAAATCTAAGTAGACGATATCTACTGGTGTTCCCTCATCTACCCACTTAGTGATGTCTTCCAAAAAACATAACATATTTGTTAAGCATGACCTCGCTTTAAAAAAACCATGTTGAGATGGGTTTATCAAGTTTTGTTTAGCAAGAAAATCCACCATGTGATCTTTAATTAGTCTTTCTAATAATTTACAAATCACTGATGTTAAACTCACTGGTCTATAGTTCTCTGACTTGTTTCTCGAACCTTTTTTGAATAACGGTATAATGTTTGCTTCTTTCCATTCTAAAGGAACCACTCCCTCTTCTAATGACAAGTTGAAAACTGTTGCAAGTGGTATGCTAATTTGTTCTACAATTTCCAATAGTAGTTTGGGTGGAATACCATCCACTCCAGGTGATTTATTTTCCTTCATAGCCCTTATTTTCTTAGCTACCATTTCCGGGGTTACAATTAATTGTCCTAAATAGTCTGAATCTGCCCCCTTGAACTTAGCCTTTGGTATTGGCAGTGAACTAATATCTTCCCTGGTAAACACTGAACTAAAGTACTCATTCAGGTCTTCTGCCATTATGAATCCCTCTGATATCATATTTCCAGCACTATCTTCTAGAGGACCGACCTTATCTTGAACTTTCTGTTTGCTTCGAACATACGCATAAAAACTCTTGCTGTCATGTTTTATATTACTAGCTAATTGTTTTCATAGCTTCTCTTTGAATTTCTAATTTCAGCTGTAGCTTGGTTAAGTGCTTCTTTATAATTGTTGTAGTCTTCATCATTTCCAGTACATCTATATGACTTCCACATCATTTGTTTATACTTAATTTTTCTAATGGCTTCTTTCGATAAGTGTTTCTTTTTGGACCGTTTTCCTTGGTTTTTGAAGGGTACAAATTTATCGATTATGCACTTAATTTCACTCTTTAATATATTCCAGCATTCTGTTGCCGTCTTATTTTTCAGTGTCTTATTCCAGTCTATCTTTGCTAAATATTTCCTCATGTCCTTATACCTTCCTTTGTGGAAATTTCTCCTATACTGCTTTTTGCTATTCCTTTCTGATTTTACTTTGATGGTAAAATGTATCTGGTTGTGATCGCTACTCCCCAGTGGCTCACATATCTTGACATTGTCAACTAATTCATTCTGTGAGGACAAAACTATGTCTAACACATTCTCACCCCTGGTTGGTTCTAGCACATGTTGAGAAAGGAATGTATCTTGAACTAAAACTAAAAACTTGTGGTCCTCTCTCCCCATACTCTGTAGAGATTTCCATTGTATATGCCCATGGTTAAAATCCCCCATAATAATACAGTCCCGTTTGCTTACTTCCCTTATAGCGTTTTGTATTTTTTCATTCTCTTCTATGCTTATGTTTGGACTTCGATAAACCAACCCAACCGTCAACGTTGAGTTTCCTGTAACTATGTTACACCAAACAGCTTCTTCGCAATCTGCTTCTCTTTCTAATTTTATTTCATAAGCCTGAATAGATTCTTTAATATATAAAATAACTCCACCTCCCTTTCTTCCTATTCTATCTTTTCTAAACATTACATATCCTGTCAGTCCCAATTCAGCATCTGATATATCGGTGGTGGTCCAGGATTCGGTTATACCTATTATATGAGGGTCAATATCTTCTACCATAATGTTTAGTTCATTTCTTTTGTTTACTATACTCCTTGCATTTAAACAAACACATTTATATCCAGCTTCAGAAGAGTTTTCCAGACTGTTATTTGTTGATTTATTTGTGCTGTCTTTATCTATGCCTCCATTTTCAGGCTTTTCTGTGAGTCCCCCCTGCGAATCTAGTTTAAATAGATGCAACCTGTCCCACTGTCAACAGATTGCAGCAGATTCTCTGAGAAAACTGCTGCCCCCTAGTTCGTAGGACTTATAAATTATTATAGTTGGTAGGACTTAGAAATGTTTATAGTTGGTACGACTCAGACATTTTTATAGTTGGCAGGGCTTAGACATTGTTATAGTTCGTAGGACTTAGACATTTTTATAGTTCGTAGGGCTTAGGCTGACAAATTGAGACTTTTCCCCGATGCTTTACCAATGAGCACCTAGAGCTTCTTTGACCGTGACGCTGCGGTGACGCGTCGAATGCCCATGTTTCCTACACTTGTATATGAATATGCCAGCTCATATGTTGGTTTCTCGTATTCCCTTCGATTCACATTTACAATTGTAACAACTGTTATACAAACATACACAGGGCTCCCTACCTGACAAACACAATTTCCGTAATGACTCCCCCACCACACACCCCGTCCCCGGTCCACAAGGTTGTCAATCAAACTTTTTTCTGGAGTATATACTGTGACAGCCCTTTCACGGTGCCTGGGAATCCACGAAGTTACTAATTTAATCAGCAAACAAAGAGAGAGAGAGAGAGAGAGAGAGAGAGAGAGA